>RJWJ010006094.1:0-64477 GCA_004363605.1 Indri indri
GTCTAACGTTGTCTTTTATGACATTGGCACTGAAAAGTATTGGTCAGTTGTTTTACAGAATGCCCCTCAATTTCAGTTTGTCTGATTATTTTCTCAGGATTACATTGAAATTATCCATTCTTTACAAAAATGCCACACAGGTGATGTTTTGTGTTCCTCAATGTATCATATCAGGGAGTATACAATGTCCGCATGTCTTATTATTGGTCATGTTAAGCTCAGTCATTTGGTTGAGGTGGTATCTGCCAAGTTTCTTGACAATAAAGTCACTATCTTTTCATTTGTAATTAATAAATATCTTGGGGAAGATATTTTGAGGCTATACAAATAATATGTTCTTTAATAATCTGTTCCATTAATTTCAGGATCTACTGATGGGTCTTGCCTGCAACAATTATTGCTGTAGTGTCTACCTGATGCCTGTTTCTCTCATTCCTTCCATGTTTAATGATTGGAATTCTCTGTAAAGAAGAGCTGTGTTTTCTCCCATGTATTTATTTATTCAATTAATTTATATCAGTCTGAATTTGTCGATATGGACACTTTTCTTATTCTTGGGGCTATAATTCAATACTATTTCTTTATCTTACTGCTCAAACTATTCTAGCTTTGATCATTTGAATATTTTCAGTTGACCCCTGTGTTCTTTCGATGTGACCCCATTCTCTTTAGAGCACGCCCTTACATTCAGGTTTCACAATATGTTCTGGGCTCATCTTATATCTTCCTGTCCCAATCCTGGAATCAACCACTTCTCCAAGGAGCCATGCCTGGTTCCTTTTATTGGAAAATGTTATTTAGAAACTAAGAGGTAAGCACAGACAATCCTTTTTTTAATAGAAAGTTCAGAAACCTTCTTTCTCCTCAGCCTTTAAATATTATCACTGGAGCCATTTGGAACATTTACTATGCTGCAAAATGTCTCTTTTTCTCCTCTCATTGCAACTATATTGTCCATTCATTCAATCAAAAATGGCCAATTGAATTTCTTTGTCCCAGTACTGCAGTGGGCACTGGCTAATAAAATAGTGAAGAAGACAGTTTCAGTGCCTGCCCTCGTGAGGCTTACAGACTCCTGGAGGAAGCTAGACTTTAAGTAAGAAATTACAATGCAGGATGGTTAAGTACAGGGGTTAGTGTGTCAGCTTCAGGCAGAAGGAGCACCTTGCCTAGACTTGGGCAGAGTAAGGGTGGAAGGATAAGAAAAGCTTTTAGGAATAAATCCTACCTAAGGTAAATCCAGAAGGCTAAATAGGTGTTTGTCTCAAAAAGGGAGTATTAGTGAGGTAGAAAGTACAGAGAGAGAAAATATTCCAGGTATGGCTAAAAGCCTGCACAAAGCAGAACCTGTCTCATTCTGGAAACTAAGAGATGTGGCAAAGGACAATGGAGGAGTATCAAAGAATACAACCAGGGGACAAAGCAGCAGCCAGATCAGGACTGGCTTTGTTAAACGGATTGAAGAGTCTGCATTTCTTCTAAGAGCCACTGAAAGCCACTGAAACCTTTTTAAGCAGGAAAGTGGCATGATCAGATTTATACTGTAGACAGATCACTCAGGCTAACCTGTGAAGCATGGATTTAAGGGGAAAACAGCCAGCAACTGTTTTAGCAATTAGGGGACATGATGTAACCGAGAGGATGGAGAGAAGTGAATGGATTCTAGCAATATTTTGGAGGTGAAATCAGCAGGACGAGATGATTTATGGAATGGGAGAGACGAGAAGGAAGCAGAGTTCACAGGCGAGTACGGTCTCACTGTGTTGTTGAATGTCCCTGCATTTGCCTTTGTCTGATTGTTTCCCCTTGACTGGTTTCAGGTTATGCATTTTCTGTAAGACTACCACATAAGTGATCTGTGTCCTTCAGCAAGAGGCATGTGAGTCCAGTTGGCTCCATTTTTAGTGATGCTAACTTTAATCACTTAGTTAAGGTGATGTTTGCCGAGTTTCTCCACTCTAAAGAAACCTTTTATAACTTTCTAATTAATAAATAATCTGTGGGAAGATGCTGCGAGACTAAGGATCCAATTCCCTAACAAACTTTCAATAACTTTAGTTTCCACTGATAATTCTTGCCCAAATCAATTTTTTCTATCCTGGTGGCAAAATGGTGAATTCTATCATGTCTTCTATATTTATTAGTTTTTATCTGAAATTTAATAAAATATAAACAAATGAAGAAAAAAATAGAACTTCTTCCTCCTTTATTATTTATATTTATTTCTTATCTGTATTTTTTAATTATCAGCATGGACTCTCAATTCTTTTATTGAATGTACTATAATTCATTACTGTCAATAATAATTTGTTTGCTCAAATGTTTCCTGATTTAACTGGTGGAAGCCCCTCTAAGCAGGCTTCAGCATCCTTTTCATATGGCCCACTTTCTAATTTTCTCACACAAAAGACTCATTGTTTACTTTCCCTGCCCCAGGCCTGTGATCACCTATTTCTCCACTGAATCCTATTTTTTAAAAAGAAGAGAGTAGTATTTAGAAACCCAGATCTGAGCACTAGGTATGCTTAATCATTTTTGACTACGAGGTATCTCGTCTCTTTGAAAAATTATTTTTGTGAATCCATTGAGGCCTAGGGAAAAGGTATGTACTTCCAGAGAGAATTTGCATTGGATTTTATCAAGAATCTGGAGAGATTACCAATCAAGAATATTTTAGATTAACTTCATGGCTGATGTATTTTGGGGCTACCAAAGCAACAGGGCTCTGGGACTGTCTTTTTTTATCTCTCTATTAAGCTGTCTGTCTCATTTTGTATCACACCCCGCTATTAGACTTTACTAATTGCCTACGGATTATTATTTTCTACAATACCCTGGAGGCCACAAAATGCTCCAGAGTTTTTTGGGTTTTTTTGTTTTTTGTTTTTTGAGGCCAATCTTTAAAGTTTTTTTGGACCCAAGAGGATTCTTCTTAGCTGTCTCCCTCCCTGGTTCTCTCTGGTGAACTAGCTGACCTATGATTTTGCTTACTACTCTTAATTAAGGGGAATCTGTGATTTTCAAGAGTGCCCATAGAGTTGAACTTCCAGACACTCTGTCTTAAATAAAATCAATTCCTTTGGGGACAGCTTCATAGCTCTTCTTCCTAAAAGTCCAGTATATTTATTGATAAAGTTACTCTTTATGTTTTTCAATTGCTTTGTTTTGTTTTTTGATTGCTAACACGAATAGGATATTTCCACCATATTAAATGATTATGTCAATTACACAGAAAACTACCAATATGTGTAACTGCATTATGTCTGTTCACCTTATGAACTCTTAAGAATTTATAAACTTTTCAGTTAGTTCTCTTAAGATGTTGAGCTATGAAATCAAATTATCTACAATGATTATTTTCTATCCTTCCTGCTGCGTTATCTTTAAGTACAAAGTTCATTATCATTATCATTTGTAATGTTGGGTTTAAAATTGAGATATGTTGCAGATAATTGAGATCCAAAATCCATGTATTTAAAATAGCTAAAGAAATGTTACATGGTTTTATTATTTTAATTATGCAGGTAATGTAATGTGGCTACCAGCAATAGAGTTTTTATGTGCAGATACAGACCACAGCTTGTCATAGAGCAAGTCCTTCAGGCACATTTCCCTTAATGCAAATGAAGAATGAAGAAGGCAGCTGGAAATTATTTTCATGCAAATCTAATTTTTAAGGGCTTTGGCGAGACTTATTCATGTTGTCCAAGCATCTAAAGCAAAAATTTAAGGTCAAACTGGCCTTATTTAGCCCCTTCCTCTTGCCAAAAACTATGTGTATGTGCTTGAGGTATAGAACCCAATTTAATGTTAACCAGAGTCAAATCTAATTAGAAGGACAGACCAACTGGAAACAAAACATCAACTATTTCAGGATCAAGTACACCTATTTTAAATATCTAATATTGTAGAGCAAAGATCCTTTCTTTACTCCGAAGGTTAGTATAATACTATGGTAATGTACTTATGCTGCCTCTAACCAGACAAACCAGGGTTTGAATCCCAGCTCTACCACTCACTCGCTGTGTGACCTTGGGCAATATACTCATATTAGTTAAGATAAGGCTTGATTCTAGCTCAAAATATCTGCTCATAACTAGATAACTTTATTTCTCTCTCATATGAAAGTCTAGACTTAGTTATTAAGAGAGTGGTATAATGGCTCAGTCTCACAGTGGCTTCAAGGACAACTTTGCCATCCAGAGCGTATGGCCCACCCCTGCAAGGTTTAAGATGATATCTAGGGCCTCAGGTATCATATCTGCATTTCAAATAGGACAGAAAGAAAAAACAAAGAAGAAAAAGGACAGTCAAGGAGAATATAACTCTCTTTTAAAGAAGATTCCCACCAGGTGTGGTGGTTCACTCCTGTAATCCTAGCACTCTGGGAGGCTGAGGTAGGAGGATCACTTGAGCTCAAGAGTTCGAGACCAGCCTCAGCAAGAGTGAGCAAGGCTTTCTATTTCTAAAAATAGAAAAAAATTAGCTGGCCAACTAAAAATAGAAAAAAATTAGCCAGACGTGGTGGCTCAGGCCTGTAGTCCCAGATAATCGGGAAGCTGGGGCAGGAAGATCACTTGAGCCCAGGAGATTGAGGTTGCTGTGAGCTAGGCTGATGCCACAGCACTCTAACCCAAGCAACAGAGAAAGACTCTGTTTCAAAAAAGTAAATAAATAAATAAATGAGTACAACAAAAATAAAGAAGTTTCCCTAAAGCTGCCGCACAACACTTTCATATACATCCTGTTGGTCAAAACATAACCACGTGACACTACCTAACTGCAGAAAGGCTGGGAAAGGTAATCTTTATCCTACACAGGTAGCTAAAAGTCAGAGATTCTATTCGGGAAGGAGGAAATAATGAATATTAGTAGACATCTATTTGTTTTTGTCATTAGGTTACATTTCTTTTTTATTTATTTATTTTTTATTTCAGAGTATTATGGGGGTACAAATGCTTTATTGAATGTATAACATGCAAATATTTTCTCCCATTCTGTAGGTTGTCTATTCACTCCTAGTAATAGTTTCTTTGGCTGTGCAGAAGCTTCTTAATTTGATCAGGTCCCATTTATTTATTTTTGTTGATGCTTTGATTGCTTTTGGGGTCTTCCTCATAAATTCTTTGCCTAGGCTAATGTCTATAAGAGTTTTTCCAACATTTTATTCTGGAATTCTTGTGGTTTCATGTTTTAGGTTTGAGTCCATTATCCATTGTGAGAGGCGAGAGGTGTGGATCCTGTTTCGGTCTTCTACATGTGGCTATCCAATTTTCCCAGCACCATTTATTGAATAAGGATTCTTTTCCCCAGTGTATGTTTTTGTCTGCTTTGTCAAAAATCAGATGGCTATATGAGTATGGTTTTCTATCTAGGTTCTTAGTCCTGTTCCGTTGGTCTATGTCTCTGTTCTTGTGCCAGTACCATTCTGTTTTAGTTACTATAGCCTTATAGCATAGCTTGAAGTCTGGTAAATTGATGCCTCCCAATTTGTTCTTTTTGCTTAAGGTTGCTTTAGCTATATAGGGTCTTCTCTGGTTCCATACAAAGCATAGAATTATTTTTTCTAGGTCTGTGAAGAATGATGTTGGTATTTTAATAGAGATTGCATTGAATCTGTAGATCACTTTGAGTAGTATAGACATTTTAACAATGTTGATTCTGCCAGTCCGTGAGCATGGTGGGTTTTCCATCTGTTTACGTCCTCTGCTATTTCCTTCCTCGGTGTTTCATAGTTCTCCCTATAGAGGTCTTTCACCTCCTTACTTAAATGTATTCATAGGTATTTTATTTTCTTTGTTGCTATTGTGAAAGATATTGGGTCTTTGATTTATTTTGTACCTGAGACTTTGTTGAACTTATTGGTCAATTCCAATAGTCTTTTGGCAGAATTTTTGGTGTTTTCTAGATATAAGAATCAAATCATCAGCAAAGATCAATAGTTTGACTTCTTCTGCCCCCATTTGGATATCCTTATTTCTTTCTCTTGTCTGATTGCTCTGGCTAGGACTTCCAGCACTATGTTGAATACAAGTGGTAATAGAGGACAGCCTTGCCTGGTTCCATTCTAAGGGAGAATGCTTAGAACCATTCAGTATGGTTCTATTCGGGGGTTCCATTCCTCATTCATTACGATGTTGTCTGTGGGTTTGTCGTATATGGCTTTTATCATTTTGAGTTAAGTCCCATTTATGCCTATTTTGTTAAGCGTTTTTAACATAAAAACGTGCTGAATTTTGTCAAATGCTTTTTCTGTGTCTATTGAGAGGATCATATGGTCTTTGTTTTTGCTTATATTTATGTGGTGAATTACATTTGTAGATTCGTGTATGTTGAACCATTCCTGCATCTCTCATCCACTTGGTCATGATGAATTATTTTTTTGATAAGCACCTGAATTCGGTCTGCTAGGATTTTATTAAGAATTTTTGAATCTATATTCACAAGGGATATTGGTCTGTAGTTTTCTTTTTTTGCTACGTCTTTTCCTGGTTTTGGTATCGGGTGATATTGCCTTCGTAAGACGTGTTCTGGAGATTTACTTCCTTCTTAATGTTGTAGAATAATTTCTGCAGGATAGGCACCAGTTCTTCTTTGTAGTTCTGGTAAAATTCAGGTGTGAAACTATCTGGCCTGGGACTTATGTTTTAGGAAGTTTTTAATCACTGCTTCAATTTGGGTCCTTGATATTGGTCTGTTCAGGAATTCTATTTGTTCCTGATTGAGCCTAGAGAGATTGTGTGCTTCTAAGAATTTGTCCATTTCCTCCACATTTTCAAGTTTATGAGCATAGAGATTTTTATAGTATTCATAGATAATATTTTGTATTTCTGTAATGTCAATTGTAATTTCTCCTTTTTCATTCCCGATTGAGCTTATCAGAGTCCCTCCTTTTCTGCTTCTGATTTACTTCTATTTGCCCATTTTTCTTGTCTGTAAAATTAGTATAGTAATAATAATCTCACAGTATTGTTGTAAATATTAACTTAACTTATGTAATATTCATAAGTGCTTAACCTAATACCTTACACAGTAAGCATTCAATAAATTTTGGTTATTATTGCCAAAAAGATAAAAAAAAAAAAACACCTCAGTAGTACACTCTTATTACTCTCCACTATAAGTACTATATTTTTTATAGCAGGTACAAAAAAATCTGAAGAAGCATTCTGAATATGAGAACTTCACAGCTAAAAGTGATGATTTGTGTTGTCCATACTCACAATACATGCAGTGGGTAAAGTAAAATCTAGGTAGATAGAAACTTTGCCTTTGACCACACAGATTTGTCAAGTGAATGGCAAACTGGAACTAGTACCCCACACCTCCTACTTCATATTCCAAGCCTCTTTACCCTTGATCCAGCTCTCTTCCCTTCATTGTAGCAGATACTTGAGTATTGGCCAAAAAAATGTAAAAATTTCCCACTGAAATATTAAACTGAGTGATGGTATGAGAAAATTCTGCATGTATATACACAACTTCAGACTAATGATTAAGATATTCTTGCTGTTTAAGTAAAATTTAGGAAGAGGCAATAATTACATTTATTAAGCTTAAGTTTTTAAACTTTGTCTTATCTCCATAGGTTATTCATTATTCATTCTTCCCACTATTTCAATTAAAAATGCAAGAAAACAACCAGTGTGATCAAGTTAAATGTATGCATATTTCATTGGGTCATTCTATTGTAGGAAAAATGCTAGTTTTATTGTCCAAGAGAAAGGAGTTTTAAATATAACCGTTTTATTGAATCTAAAATATAATGACTAAGACCTTTAAATATGAGTTTCTATAAATGATGCATTCCTTTTATAGAATCACAGGGCTAAATTCTCTCCTAAAAGAGGAATGAGCTTTCTTTGCCATAGAGACCTAAGCCTGGATGAGAGTCTCACGTTCTGGTCCAATAGCAACTACTTGGTGACTGGATCCATCTGACAAAAAGGACCAAGAGATTCTCAAAATAGCAAGATATACTAAGTCCCTGGAGATATTTAGGAATGGTGGGCATGAGGAAAAAGGCAGTGAGGGAAAAAATGCTGCATTCTGATGACTCCAAGACTGAGCATTTGCTTCTGGATCTTTTGTCAGGTGGAAACTGTATTCTTAGTTTCATTCTTTTAACCTGTCTATATCTTTCTTTTTGTCTCTTAACAGATTTTATTTGAGATCACCTTTTCCTAAAATATTTCATCATTATATGTAACAATAATAGTAGTAGTAGTAATAACAGTAGCAGTAGTAGTAGCACCTACCATTTACTGAATACTGTTATAGTCCTGATATTCAGCTAGTAACTTTTCCTACTTATTTCATCCTCAGAACAACCCTTTGAGATAGGTCTTATTCTGATCTGTTCATTTTACAGGTATGCAAATTGAGCCACAGGGAGTATTGGTGACTTGTTCACTGCAGCACAGCAGATTAATGACAGACCCAGAATTTAAACCCGATTGATTCTGTGTGCTCTTAATTATTACATGACATTATCTTCCTTATCTTCCTTACATTATTTACTTTTTTCTCTGTTGTTCATCAGTTAAATGTACTTTCCTGTAAATTATACTACAAGGCTATAGTAACCAAAACAGCATGGTGCTGGTATAAAATTAGGCACATAAATCGATGGAACAGAATTGGGAACCCAGAAATAAAGCCACGTATCTATAGCCAACTGATCTTAGACAAAATCGACAAAGACATACAAGGTCTGTCCAGAAAGTATCCAGCCATGTAATAAGAAAAATAGAGACATTTATTGAAGAAGACACAAGATACAAGAAACATACATAGGACAATGATACCTCAGTCTCCTTCAAAGTAGACACCTTGGAACCTCACACAGCTCTCCCAGTGTCTCTTAACCTAACCTGTACAAGTTCAACATTCTCACATATTCTGCTTGTTGCAGGCCTGGCTACATAGTACACATGCTCACTCAATGTCATCTAGCACCCTACTGACTAGTATAGTTAAGTCATCATTGTCCATGTATGTGCATTCCAGTCCACTTTCCTTGACTGCCAGTTTACATTAATGTTGCGCAAACTGTTCTCATTATATTAACAATGGCTAGATACTTCCAGACGGACTGTATACTGAGGAAAGGACACTCTATTCAATAAATGGTGCTGGGAAACTGGATAGCCATATGTGGAAGAATGAATCTGAAGCCCTATCTCTCACCATACACAAAAATTAACTCAAGATGGATTAAAGACTTAAATGCAAGACCTGAAACTATAAAAATACTAGAAGAAAACCTAGGAAAAACTCTTCTGGACATTGGCCTAGGCAAAGAATGCATGACCTCAAAAGAATGCAACAAAAACAAAAAATAAACAAATGAGACTTAATTAAACTAAAAGCCTTCTGCATTGCAAAAGAATCAGCAGCATGAACAAATAGCCTACAGAATGGGAGAAAATATTTGCAAACTGTGCATCCAACAAAGGACTAATACCCAGAATCTAATGGAACTCAAACAACTCAGCAACAACAACAATAAATAACCCCATTTAAAAAGTGGGCAAAGGACACAAACAGACACTTTTCAAAAGAAGACATAGAAATGGCCAGCTAACATATGAAAAAATGCTCGACATCACTAATCATCAGAGAAATGCAAATTAAAAACACAATAAGATGCCATCTTACGCCAGTCAGAATGGCTATTATTAAAAAGACAAAAAATAACAGATGTTGGTGAGAATGTGGGAAAAGGGAATGTTTATATACTCTTGGTGGGAATATAAATTAGTACAACCTCTAAGGAAAACAATATGGAGATTTCTCAAAGAACTAAAAGTAGATCTAACATTTGATTCAACAATCCCACTGCTGGGTATGTACCCAAAGCAAAAGAAACCATTAAATCAAAACGATACCTATACTCATATGTTTATCACAGCACTATTCAAAATAGCGAAGATATGGAATCAACCTAAGTGTCTATCAACAAATGATTGGATAAAGAAAATGTGGTGTGTATATATCTATACGTACACACACACACACACACACACACACACACACATATCATGGACTACATTCAGCCATAAAAAAGAATGAAGTCATGTCTTTTGCAGTAACACAGATGAAATTGGAGGCCACTATCTTAAGCGAAGTAACTCAAAGATAAAAAGTCATGTACTCACTTATTAAAAGGAGCTAAATTATGTGTACCCATTGACATAGAGAGTGGAATAATAGACATTGGAGACACAGAATGGTGAGAGGGTGAGAGGGAGAGGGGAGATGATAAATTACTGGGTACAGTGTACACTATCAGGTGATGGGTACACTAAAAGCCCAGACTTCACCACTATGCAATATATCCATGTTACATAACTGCATTTGTACCCCTAAATCTATAAAAATAAAAAAAATTTAAATGATTAAAAATAATAATGAATGTACTTTCATGATGTCATAATAATGTTCACTTGATGATTTACTCTAATTTTTAATGCACATCTTATTTCTTGTATTTATTATCTCCTTGTGATTTTTAATCCAAGGGAAAAGACTTTGTAGCACCTAATATAGTTCATTGTTTTGCACATAATAAATATCCAAAGTATTTGATTGAATGACTGACAAACATCTGAAATACAATATTTCCCCTTTGAATTTTCTGCCTAATAAGAAACAGAATTGAAATCTGCTTCATTCATATGAGGATATTTAGGAAGTTTTCTTTGGTTGACCTGAACTGCTTAAATTTAAATGGCCCTAGAACTAATATTCATGGTTAACAGCTAATGCTTTGATTCTTTCTCTTCAGTATACAGATACCCTCAAGCAATGAAAATAGTTTCTACTCAGGAAATCAGTTCTTTATTAATTTTGCCTCTGTGTAGCTCCCACTAAAGAATTTGCTGGACCATTTCATCATATTTCCCATAATCATAAACATAGATCTTTTGGGGAGACATTTGATAAACAGGAATAATAGATACAGTACTCTGTTTTCAGTAGTACGCCTTTCAGTTATAAATCATGTATATACACACATGCATATTATGTATGTATATATGTAATAAATTATGTATGTATATGCATATGTACATGTGTATGTATTCTTAAAAAAGTTATTTCTGAAAGACAAATAGCATTTTATGGATAACTAGTTAATTAGTAGCTTATAGAATATCTAGAATAAAGTTAACATATAAATATGTATTTTATTGGTTTATTTGCTTTTTTTGTTTTTGTTTTTTACTAAAAGGGGATTTCACAGATATGTGTTATGCCAGAATATTGCCCTGATTATTCATGAATAAAATATCCAAAATACAGCTGCATTATTCTCATCAGCCAAGGCCTGGAGGAAATAATATGAAATGAAGCCAGTTGGCTGTGAGCCAGCACGTGACTGAAGCCTGCGAGCACGCAGAGTGGACCCGGAGTCAGGAACACATGAGTCTCCTGCTGGCCCTCACTGTCCCCCCATCCTGCCCTGTAGTCATTGGTCAGCTGCATGGGTCTGTCCTCCCTGTCTGTCGGTCCCCTCTGTCACAGAGGTCTGCCCATAGTAATATCCTTACTGCGCCGTCTGAGACTGTTGTCCACAAAAGTCTCTGTGTATAGAGCAAATGATAACAATAATAAAAAAAAAAAAAAACGTAATGGATTTCAGTCCCTTAGGCAGCATAGCAGTGCTGACAAAACCTTAAAACTACATTTCACGGAACTGACACACAAAAATATGTTTATCTGCTGCCTCCTTCTAGCCGTGCAGGTGCCAAATACTGGACATTTGAAGACTTGCAGAGACTCCACAGCAAGCAAAGAAGGAAATCTGACTGTTCCAGAAGCACATGCACAGCCTGCCGAGGCCGGAGTCCTCCCAATCACAGACTTCCAGAGAAACTTGTACAGCCTACAAAGCAAAAAGTCTGTGACATAAAAGTGAATGACATAGAAGCAGAGTTAATAAAACTATTTTCAGTAACACACATTTCAATTATAAAGCATAACACAATGAAATTAAGTGTTGCCTTCAAAAAAATCAGATATAGTGTGTAAACTTCTCAAAATTCTTTAGGCCAGGTACAGTGGCTCATGCCTGTACTCCCAGGTTTGGGAGGCCAAGGTGGGAGGATCACTTGAGGACAAGAGTTAAAGACCAGCCTGGGCAACATAGCAAGATCCTATCTCTACAAAAACTTTTTAAAATATTCAAAAATTAGCCAGGCATGGTGGCATGCACCTGCAGTCCCAGCTACTCAGGAGGCTGAGGCAGGGGGATCCCTTGAGCCTAGGAGCTCACAACTGCATTGAGTTATGATCATGCCACTGCACTCCAACTAGGACAACAGAGCAAGTCCCTGTCTTGAAAAATAAAAAATAAAATTCTTTGGGTGTCCAAGGCCCTCAGTAAATAAGTGCTTGATGATGATGATTGTCTGGCAAACACATGCTTGTTTGATGCATACAAAGAGTTGTTCCATAAAGAATTTTAAAATCCTTTGTGTATCTACAACTCCAAGCTCCAGTTCTTTTTTATCAAATGAGACTGGCCTAGAAAACCATACTGACAGACGACTACTTTTTCATGGAGAAGTGATCTTCCTGATGGCTCTGTCCCAGAAAACTAGTTCTTTCCTTCCAAATCAATGGAATTCCTGATGAAAAATAAATAATTTTTCCCATTCTGAAGTTAATTAAGATGTATACAACTACCACGTACAACAGAAGGCAGTTTTTAGTGAAGATTCCCAAAGCTGTACTAAGGGTGGGAGCATGGTCCACTAGGAAATACTAGTATACAAATTGGACCCAAAGACAGAGAAATGTAGCAAAAGTAAAATAAAATGTGCAGAGTGCAAAAGTAAGGAAAGAACAGAAAATCACAATGTCGTTAAATGCTTGGACTAAATGTAAAACAAGTGTAGTCCCTAGTTCATTCATATGGTAATGAAGTAGTCTTTTAAAATCTCCTGGTTTTAAGCAAAAGCAGCAGGAAGAATGAGCAACAGGATGGATGACTCTCTGTACAGGATGATATAATAAAATTCATAAGGAAAATAAGGTGGACAGTAAAATACATAGTTTGTCAGGATTTGCCGGTAGGTCAGCAAAGTTCCATGGAAAGATCCTTATAATGAATGCTGAGGCTCTGTGAGGGGATTTGCAAGGCCTGAAGGACACCCACAAACTGATAAGAGAAGGTGACAAAGATGGGGGAAGAGGGCAGAGAAAAAATGCAGAATATGCGGTGAATTAATAAATTAAGAACTAAAAAAGTAGCCAAATGAATAAATGAATCAGCCGATCAGTGGTCAGTCAGTAAGACACCGATCTAGCCACCTCTACTGGTGAACACTTTCAGCTCCCTGTATGGTGAGTAATTGGCAGTCAAAGGTAAACCCATATTTGCAGAGTGTGCAAGTAGCTATTAATAGTTATTGTGTTTATTGCAACTGTTTACATTTAGTTAATTGTTTATGCATTCTATGTGACTAAGCTATTTTTAGAAGCTTTTTTATTTGCAGTTAGTAAAAAATTTAATGTTGATTATGTATAGAAAAAATTCCAATTCAGAGTTGCAGTACGGCAAAAGCTTAAGTATAGTGGGTTTAAAAGAGCATAGGGAAAGAGAAATCAGAGACTTTAGTAAAGAAAACTATCTTGAGGAGTTTGCTTTAAACTGAGCAGAGAACTAGGGCTAATGGGGAAGAAGTTTTTATTTTTGAAGATGGAAGAAAAAGTATGCTTTATACTGAAAGGAAGATGCAATGCATTAGAGAGAAGGAAATGATGCAGGAAGGGAGGGGTGGGGAGTTTCTAGAGCCATGGCCTTGAGTAGGTTGGAGGGGTAGAGTTCTAGGGAAGGATAGCCAGGTGTATGTGAGGATGGGAGCCTGTGGAAGTCCTCTTCTGATCCCTTCTGTTTACTCCATGAAGTAGTTAAATGAGGGCATCAACCCAGAGTGAGGAGTGGGGAGGAGGAACTGGAGATTTCAGGAAAGAGAAGTCACAAAATTGTTATCTGGAAGGATGTGAGAGAGAAAATAGGATAGGGAAGCATATACAGTGTGATTGCCAGATGGCATTCCAGTTCCACATGAGGGTCGTGCTAATGAATTTCAAGTGAGACCAATAGGAGTGTGCCATTTTCCTTGTCTTTACTTACGAGCACAGGAGCAGGTGTGCGGTAGGCAGAGTATTGTAACCAGCCAGGTTTGGGATTTTTGTCAAGTGAGTAGGACGAAGAAAGAAAGGGACAAGGAAATTGGCCATGTATACAAGGGAGTGATTATATTATTAATAATAATCAACTGCTATGGAATCTAAGCTGGGTAAAGAGTACAGAGTGAACTTATGAAATGAGGAATAGTGAAAAAGAAGCAGGAACGATGGGTTTGAATAGATCAGTTGGGGGGACTGGAGGGAGTGAGCAGGAAAGATGAGAGGTGATAGTCTGAGAACACGGTGCTGAAAACTGAGATCATGAAAGTGTTTCCGATTTGGGTAATGACAAGGTGTAGGGGAAGGAATGGCTGAGACAGGGACAAGATTACTGGAGGGGAGGAGGCTAACCATCTGAAGTACAGCACGAGTTGTTGGAAGAATCACCTCTGCGGTGATTGCCATCCCCGCGAAGGAATGCCGCCATTCTGTTGGGAGAGTGTCAATGATCTAGGACTTTACTACTCAAAGGGTGATCTAGAACCTTCAGCATCACCTGGGTTCTTGTTAGGTAAGTAGAATCTGAGGCCCCACTGCAGAACTACTGTATCAGACTCTACAGTTCAACAAGATCCCCTAAGCATTGAACTAGAAACTAAATGTGTTTGTGAAATGAGGAACCCAAGAGTTGGAAGGGTTGTAACAAGTAAGGGTTATGGGTGGAGTCTGATGACGGGCGACTCCAAGATGGACATCTTCAGGGAAGACGGATGGCAAATGGTCTGGGAATTGCAATGAGAAGCAAGGAGGCGAAGCACCCCACCTCCAAGATGAGTGAGGAAAACAGCTATCAGGTGAAAGGATGCAGGGGAGTCAGGGAGCTCAGGAAGGAACCCAGGTTTCATTTATAACAAAAAAATGAACTTCTGGAGAAAAGATTGAGCACATATCCTTGAAAACTCAAGAAAAGGGCAGTGGTTCCCAGAGGGCAAAGTGGAAGGAGTTCAGGGGGTGGGGGTGTGTGAGCCTTGTGGGAGCTAAAGGGGACCTGAGAGTCTGGTGCTTACCATGGTGACGGACACAAACAGGTATAAAGGACATAACAACTTATTCGAGGCAGATAATGACAGCAAGTCTGTGAGTACTGTGAGATAAAGAAATGTGGTGTCCAGGGGTCCCTCTTTACTTCTTCTGATGGAAGGCAAAAAAAAAGGGGGGGGGAACAGTTCAACTTCTTTCAACAGGGGAAGAGATAAATGGAGTTAAGTTTTTATATGTAATGAATATCTCAGTGGAGTCAAATGAACAGATCAGAATTATGTGTCTCAACATGGCTAAAAC
Organism: Indri indri; assembly: GCA_004363605.1. Lineage (NCBI taxonomy): Eukaryota > Metazoa > Chordata > Mammalia > Primates > Indriidae > Indri > Indri indri. The sequence continues at coordinate 15,481 of RJWJ010006094.1, forward strand.
TCAAACACATAATGTTGAATAAAAGTAACAAGTCACACAAAACAGGTTAGTTTGATATCAAACATGCAGTTTGATAACACTTATATAAAAATTTTAATGCAAAAAAATAATAGTGAATATTATTGATGAAGATATGTATATATATGAAGATATAGTGAATATATACTTTTTTAAAAAAACTGGACAGTGATATCCACTGATTTTAGGAAATTATTTACCTCTGGAAGAGAAACAAGGGGAGGAGGTGAAGATAGAGTTTTAGCTATACTCGTAAGGCTTGTTAAAAAAGTAAAAACAGATCTGAAGCAAATATACAAAATATTAACATCTGTTCTGTCTTAGTGCACACATGAGTGTCTGTTATAATTATTAGAAATGTTTTTCATTTTAAAATAATACACTAAAATGATACTTAATAGACAAGGGATTATAATTTACCACTGAGCCTTGGATGATAGAGGTTGAGATTCTTTAAAAATAATGGTGTGACCATTCTATCCAGCTACTCCTTTCTTTAAGTAGCAGTCACAAGAGCCCGTCTCAAACCTGTCATGTCATTCTCTCTTTCTCGCCTTCTTCAGAAGTGTTAAGCAGGGTAAATGCATCATATTTTCTTACACAGAGCAATTTAGCTTTTACATTGTTCTGCCCTCTCCTTCCAAAGTCTTCCTGGGACATATTATTTTACAATTAAATGGTATTTTAGCACACAAATGGTATTTGTCTTACCTAGACAGTTTCTTTCCCACCCTTCCTCAAAAGGAATTTGATGCCAGTTTTTAAGTGAGGGGGAGAATAACTATATATTACCAAAAAACATCACAAAACATTTGCAAAAGCCAAATGTTCCATCCTTAGCAAACAAACATATTGAAACAACATCTTCCCTCTCAATAGGGTGTGAGCTTTGAGCTTATTTTTTGGTGATGGTAATGATAGGGTTGAGATATATTTCAGAGACCTTTTGCTGGAATTAGTCATGGTTCTAGGATTTATTTTTTTTTCAATGTGGTATCAGGGATGAAATATATGGTCTCATAAATCAAAAACCAAAAGCAAATGAATTCATCTTCACCTTCCTCTGCAGGCATACACACAGAGCAGAGTTTTAAGCAGAAAGCCCTGTATTTGCTGAGCAAACACACCCACCTTGCCTTGCTCAAAGTGTCCTCCATTCATCAATCGATGGAACTACAAATGCCAGCCATTAAGATGGATCAACATGTCACAATACAAAAACAACCACTTGAAGTAGAAAACATTTTTGTCTGTTTCATCATAACCCAATAATCAAATTTCTTTTGTAAAACTGAGTTTTATTTGAACCCAGAATGCACGCAATATGACTTCTAAAGCAACAAATGTCATTTTGAACTGCATCAATATGCTGTACAAATCGAGGGGCAATGCCGTATAGCAGTATTGCTCAATCTTTTTGTCATCATTACACCCTAAGGAGCCTTTTCAGACATGTTTTCATAATTGTCACTTGCCCCATGAAATTTTAACACCACAGATATATTGTATATCTCTTTATGTATTGTGTATATGTCTGGGCTTATATTAAAAGAGAAAAATTTTTGCCCACCAAAAAACGGTTTTTGTCCCTTTGGGGGGTGGAATCTTTCCTGTTGAGAATACATGCTGAATGGTAAGGCCTGCAATTATATTGAACTGACAAACTGATTTTAGTACCTACCCTTCCCTCCCTTCTTATTTAATACTCACTGCAACACAAATATATATATTAAGTTATAGAGCTTAATGGTTAATCTGAATAAAGTAATATTGCAGGCAAACAAGACCAACTGAATATTTTCTACTCATCCTTCATCCATTACTGGGAAATTGATTATTACCTTAAAGGCAGAATGTTTTAAATGCCCAGGCATCTGCACATCAATTTTCCTTTTGTTCCTGCCTTAGTCAATCATAATTGTTCTCACATGTTAATGAACAGAAGAATTTCTGCACAGGACGGTACACACAACATCATGTGTACTCTCCAGTATGGGTTAGTCAAGGCCTTTCTCAAGGGTTATTTGGCAACACTCAATTTTCACCTTGCATGCTGGTTGTAGAACCTAACCATTGTATGATTCCACACAATTCTGTGCATTGTTCAGACCCTCGTGGAGTCTGTGTCTATATTCTGTTCTCAGTGCTAGTTTTAAGTGAGATAATTATAAACTAAATTATGCTTTTCTAAAATATCACAACCGTAGCATGGAAAAAAGAAATGGTTGCATGGACTGGGGACAGTTAGCCTAAGAAAAGAATACTTAGAGAAGTCCTAATAACTGTCTTCCAATATTTGAATAACTAGCAAGAAGAATTAAACATTAGAGCAAACTGGTGAGGGATTGCCACCCCAAAACATGCCACTTTGGCATAAGGATTATTAAGAAGCAGATACAAGAAAATCTCTTGCCCTCTCGATTTTGGCTTAAATAGTAAGACATAAATTTGTCAGGTGTCCCGCCTTCTCCTCTCCTGCCAGGAAGGCAAAGTTAATCACCAGAGATAGTTCTAGACCCTTATTGGTCCAGGGATGGCACCAGAGAAATTTACATAACAAACTTCACTAAAATTAGCCCTTACTTACAATTCATTTCCCCATATATTTATCTTCTTACAATTTGTCTCCCCTAAAAACTCAAAGTCCTTTTTCTTTGTCTTGTCACTTCTCTAAAAATGCATTGTTTTTTGTTAAGATGCTGTATAAGCCCGAGTTCTAACCACCCCTTGAGTTACTCATCTCTGGGTGCTCCCAAGCACATGCACGATGCACATGATAATAAACTTCTATTTATTTTTCTCTAGTCTTTTCATTAGTCTTATTTGCAGGCCCTGGTCAATGAATGTAAAATGGGTAGAGGGAAAACAGTTTTCCTCCCCTGCATCTGTTATGAGCTCACCCTGGAACAAAACCAGGATGGTTCGAACATTTTGACCTCGGGAAGTTTACATAACCAATGCATGCCTTAATTTCCTCATCTAAAAAATGTGGATAATAATTGTATTTACTGTGTTATGTGGCCATTTTATCCATGGAGTTAAAGTGAAGATTAAATAAGTTAATATATATAAAGTGCTAAGAACATTGGCTAGTAGATATCATGCACTATCCAAGGAAATTGCAACAGCCCTAAGATACAGATTACTAATTCCAGAAAAGACTTCCTCACAGTGTAGTGAGCATCAATCAAGCAGAAACTGGTCGACTGTCAGTAATACTGTAAAGCAGAGTAGATCATAGGCTGGGATCTGTAATAGACGGTCTCTCAGACCCCGTCAAATCTAAGACTCAATGCATAAGCAGAACCACCTCTCTCTAATTATCTCCAAGCTTAAACTACTTGAATGTTTGGTCTGAGGGAAGTTGTTTGCAAAATTGACCAATAAACAAAATCCCACACGGCAGTGGCCTGAAAATCTTCCCTGTGTGGTTAGCGATGTGTCTCCATTCCTGTTCAACCACAGCGCTAAGCACATTGGCTACCTGAACGGTGGAGCTGAGTGACCAGGCCCCCTGGGTCCTTGCACTGAAAATTCTTTGTTAGCCACCCAATGAGTGAACAACTGCCAGTTCCTGCCGAAAATATGCCTCGACCTTAGATGGACTATGTTTTCCTTGATGCTAACAATGACTAGCCTTCACTACTAAAAAGGAGACTGTATATCTAAATTCTCGTTGTGATACAGCTACCCAGTGTTGATACAGCATTAACGACTACAAATCAAACAGGTTTATTTGAAAGTATATACATAGCTCCAACTAACTGGGAGCAGGCCATTATTTCCACTTAATTTTTAAAACTGATCTAATTATTAATATGTCACATCTTCACGGCCACAGACACAAATTCTATAAGTCCAGTTTGAAAACTATTAATCCAATGGACTTTTCTTGATTTTTTTTTCTCGCCTTTCTTTAGTACTTGACTATTCTTATTAGCTCTTTATTAAAAAACTCTCTTCCCCTTGACTCAGTGACTCACAAATCTTATACTATCGACCCTTTAAATGCATCATCTCTGTTTCCACCCCTCACTGCCTCCTCCTGGTATTATCATTAGACTTCCACTCTTTGTACTCTTCTCCCCATGAGCTTCTCTCTTTTTCTTAACCCCAAATACCATCACTCTCAAGCTATCTAAAAAGGTTCTTTAGCAGTGATAATGGCAAAAGGAATTGAGAAACACTGCTATACGGCATTGCCCCTTGGTTTGGACACCATATCAATGCAGTTCAAAATTGCACGTGTTGTCTTAGCAGTCGTATTGTATGCATTGTGGGTTTAAATAAAACACCAGTTTTACAAAAGAAATTTATTACTGAGTTCCAATGAAACAGACAAATTTCTTTTTAAACCTAAAATGGTTGATGTTGCATTGTGACATGTCAATCTATCTTAATGGTTGACATGTGTACTTCCACTGATTGATGAATTGAGGCACTTTTAGCTCAGGCTTTGGCCCAGACACCGGTGGGAGAGTTCTACTTTCAGGATGTCTCCGTGCAAAGGCCTCTCCCATGACCCTAGCCAAACCTGTCTAAAAATAATACTCTTCCTGCTCACTTTCCACAACTTGAGTATGCCTTATATTCAGATTCGAAATCCAACTGTCTTTGACTGTTTTCCTCCCCTTCATCTTACTGGTTTCCCTATAGCCAATGAGCCACTGACATTTCCCATAAACCATCACTCCCCTCCCTCTCCTTTGCATTCCCACTTAAACCTTCACAATCTAAGGTCTGGATTACAATAAAAGTTCACCTGTTCCCTCTGCGTCTGGCCTCCTTCTTCTCAAATCCAGTATGTTAGCCTCCTAAAACACAAGTTTTCACTAATTCCTTAATTCTTCATCTGATAAATATTTATTGAGCACCAACCTATAGGCCAAGAAGACACTCCAGAGTGGTAGCCACACAAGGGATATCCAATAAATCTTTGTGGAAAGTTCATAAAATCTCATATTTATTTAGATTTAGTGAAGATTCTCTGAACTTGACACTGCCAACTCTTACTAGAGGGAGATTGAGTCAAATGATGTGGTTTGCAAACTTTCTTCACAAAACAGTGCAGCATATCCAAAATTATTCCTCAGGGGCCACTGTGAGAGCCTCACACACCAGATTAATGCTTCAGTGTCCCCTTCCAGTTTGCCATGGTACAAAGGACAAAGTCAAGGGAATGTGAGAGGAATAAAGAAGTTCTTATTCTTGTTATTTATTTGCCTAGCCCATACCCCCACATGAGGCCAGGCTTACAAATGAAAGAAATATGGAGTTGTTGTTTCTTAAGGCTCATCAAAAAAGCCTTTGACCAAAAATATATCACCTTCTGGGCCAACTTCATAGTGAAATTCACAAGTTATTTTTTAGAATTAAATCATGGAGAGCTTAGCCTGAAATGTTATTAAGGAAATGACATGTTAAACCATGGTTGGCCTTTAATTCCTTACTACCCATTAAGCTATATTCAATAACACTTAAAGTATTTTATAGTCTCTCACACATCTTTGCCTTTTCACTCCTGATGCTATGATACAAGGTCAGGCCCCATCGGGACCAGCAAGTAGGTTTGGCAGGTTGAGCAATGAATATTTCTGGGGTGTGCTATTGCCATAGACTACACAGCAACCTGTACTTCCCAATCAGCCTTTCCTCTTTGCTCATTCCTATTGTAGTTAAAAAAAAAATTACCCCTCTAGTATAATATATATTTTATTTTTATGAGTGTATGTGTAGATATATATATAGAGAGAGATATAGATGTAATATGTATAAGGTATAAGATCCTTCCTTTCTGGACAGAATTTCTACAATATAAAACATCATTCTTCTCATTCCATATAGCTCCATTTACTATTCACCACTGGCCTCATGTTAAATATGGTAAAAATGATCACTCAGTCCCTCTAAACCAGACACTCTTTCTTTCTCTTTATTCTTTTCTAATTCATATCCATCCTCTAAGTCCTAGTCTAAATCCTTCTCTTCCATAAAACCTTCCAATATTATTCCAGCTAGATGTTCTCTTTCCTTTGAACTCTTCCAACAAATACTGCATGGTCTGCTCATTTTGCACATGTTTTTGCAGAATTAATTTTATTGTACATATTTTTTTAAAAGAGACTGAAGTCTCAACAACAGGGACATGGCCTGTCATTGAGACCTCACATGACCATTGTTTCTGTATATTTCACTAAAAAATAGTTGATGTTGAGAAATCTCAGCAAGCTGCACATTTATGAGCATCTTTCTGTGTGTATAGTATAATCCAAAAACCAAGTTAACAAAACAGAGCAATGCTGCTATGGTATCCCCCAAAAGTTCACGTACTGGAAACTTAATCCCTCTGCCCTCATGAATGGATTAATGTTACTGTCATGGGTGTGGGTTCACTACCACAGAAGTGGCTTTGTTTTAAAAGTGAGCTCTCTCTGGTTCTCTTGCTCTTGCCCTCTCAACCATGTGATGCCCTCTGTCATGTTATGACACAGCAAAAAGCCCCTCTCACCAGATGCCAGCACCATGCTCTTGAACTTTCCAGCCTCCAGAACCACGAGCCAAATAAATTTTTTTCTTCATAAATTACCCAGACTGCGGTATTCTGTTATAGCAACAGAAAATGGACTGAGACAAATGCATACCATTGAGGCTAAGTAATGAGAGAACTGATTGTTAGGTCAAATCAATGGAAGAAATATGAAGGCATAGAACACAGAGGAGGGAACATTCCATTGAAGTGGGTATGAGAATCACAAATTGACTATAGAAACTTCAAATATGAGTTATTGCTGGAAGAACAATATCATTTGAGCTGCTACACTGTAAAAGTTAGACATACAGCAGGAAGAATTTATTGCACAAATATTTGTTGAGTATCTACTATGCATAGACATTGTTCTGGGCCCTGAACAAGATAGCCATAATTGATCGCCTTCGTGGACCTCACAATCTAATGGGGCCTTGTGACAATATGTGTCCTGGAGTTTCACGGGCTCTCCATCAATGACTCTTTGAGGTTAGCCAAATTGTGTGTTGAGACATTCTCAATTATCATTGTGAAAATTAGAGATTTTAAGCCGTCTTTATAGAATTCTTAAGGGTTTAGACTAATAGTTGCAATCTAATGACATGAAAAATAAAAACTTGATTGCTATTCAGAACTTTTCTCATTTATGATGACTGAAAGGAAGCATCAGCCTCCAAGGACAGATTTGAAGCTTCCAAGCATGGAAGAACCCAGACTTTTGTTGTACCTCAGACCCAAACTGGCTGTGAGACTCTGGGAAAGTCACCCAATCTCTCTAAGCCACATTTCTCTCTCTGTAAAATGAGGATACTGGACAAGATGCTCTCAAAGACAACATCTACTTCTAATGTTCTAGGAGTCTGTAATTGCTTGGGCTAGAATTTAACACAGGCTGCTGCTCTGCCCTGGCTCCCACCGATTGGAAGTTAACGGGAAGCCAAAAAATCCTCCTTAAAGACAAGATTTCCCAGGAAGTCAGGCAGTGTGTGACCATCCAGGGCAGAAGACAGTGCTCTCTCCTCTACACTATGCTTCTCTCTATCAAGTTTGTTAGAAACAAAGTTGATAGAGACAGGTTTGAATAACCTAAATGTAAGAATATGCACATCATCTCCTTTTTACAACCTCTTGGGGGGATACCAAGGTGCCACTCTGGCAAAAGTTTGAAGACCGAAAAGAGCTTATAAAACTTGTAGCATCCTTTTCAGGATTTTCTTTAAGCCCTCAGCAGCAAAGATACGGCACGGCACATCTTCAGTGGCAGACATGCTGGTGCCAGAGCTGTCACAGATGCCCCTACACACAGGTCTACAGGGACACTTTGAACCACGGGGAAGCACATGGTCCATCCAGGCTATACGGAATGGCCCCATATAACTTTCCTGTATTTGAAAAACAGCAATGCAGAACTCGAAACTCCTGCTCATGAGTTGGCAGCAGAGTTGTGGGAAAAGTTTTGGATGGAAGGAAAGCCAGTGAATATTGATCTTTTGGCTCTGCCTTTTCATAAAAGGCAAAAATGACTTTTCTCTTAATGAAGGATGACTGGGAGAAGCTTAGAAGATTCACCGATTTGGTTTCATTCTAGTCAGCTTATCTAAACCAGATCCAAATGATCTAAGACTTTCTGGGTTATAAAATGGAACTGGAATTCTTAGGGCAGACATGTAAAATTTCCAAGGCTCCCTATTTCTTGTCATCCTTTCAGCAATGTGGTGCCAGCAAAAACCAGCTAATAGAATCTTATGATCCAAAATTAATTTGGAAAAAAAAATACCCTGCCAGAATTTTTTAACCTAAAAAACAGGGTGGCAATTTAGGTTGGATTTACATTTTCGGCAAAGGTTCACATCAGTCCTGCTTTTATGTTTGTGGATTCACTCAGGTCTAATTTTCAGGAGAATAGTTTTAGAGGCCTGGGCAGATTTTGAATGACCAATGGGCACCAACCGAGCTGGAAGACTGCTAGGGTCCACTGGATCCCCTGGAGGGTAATTTGAATTGTTTCCTTAAACCCCCAGATTTCATTCTAAAAGTGAATACTTTCCTCAATTATACTTACCTTTGGAAGAGGAGAAACTGAAAGAACAGGCTATCTTTTTTAATAAGATTTTTTTTTTCTGACCTAGAAAAGGCTTCGTTTCTACCATGGAGCCTATCCTGACTCTAATTCATCCTCTTCTTTTGCTTCTCTGAACTACAACATTTGCCAGATATTTTACTTTTAAAATTAGTAATATCACTTTTCTGTGTTACCTTATAGTCACATGAGAGATAGGCTAATAGAAACAAATAATCCAAGTTTGTAATTTAGAAAGATGAAGCTTAGGCAGTTAAAATTCATATGCAGTTTGAAATTCATGTTCAACTGACATACAATGCATTACATTTTCTGTGATTCACATAACAGCGAAGTTGATTAACTTTGAATTTATGTTACAACCACAGTCTATTAATTCAATCCTTAATGTTTTAAAGAGCGGCATGGATTTATTTTTGTACTTTCAAATAACAACAATTTAAAGCCAATAATCATGTTAATTACCAATTTAATTTCTTATAAAATATTTCAGCTCTTATAACAAATCAGGACATACAAATTTAGTAAAATTGTTATTTCTTATTTTTAAAAATTTCAATGTGGAATTGTGTGATTTATATTATTAAAGAAACATAGGTAAAAATGTAATTTTTTTGTTTGCATACATAGTAGCTAGTTTATTTTTAATCACATTGAAACAGGATTTAAATGATATATATTTAAATTAATCTTAAAATATCTATCTTGATTTACCTAGGATATGCCCACATTTCAATTACTTTTTAATTATCATCCAGATCAAATGTAAGTTATCTGTTTTTGTGCAATCAATAACAATATGCTTTTGTCTAGTTCATAGAAAACCTAGTTCTATTGGCAAATTCACACTCATACCTTTTACACACGCACATGCGTGCACATACACAAACACACCAATCAGTGACACTCAAGCAAGATAATACTGCATTCTTAATGGTTTATACTCAACATTCCCTAATCTAGTAAGGCTGTGTTACAAAGTAATAATCTCAAAATATTCCAAAATATATAGAAAACAAATAACAAAATATTTATATTTATATTTATTTATATAAATAGCTATATAAATATTTATATTTTTGTAAAACTGCTCAAATATTGTAACCTCAGAATTTTGTATGTAATAAATTACAGAAGAGGTAGTTCATCGTATGTTTCTTTTTGTTTATTTCCTATTTTAACTCATTCCTTTGTTGTCTGGACCATATTTTTGAGCAGTTTTTGTGGTAGTTAGTTGATAAATTTCAGCAAATTTTGCAGATATGAGAATGTCAACTTGGCTATTTGTAGAATTGTTAGATCAGGTGTTTTTTTGTTTGTTTTGAAAAGACTCTGTAACTATTGCCCCACATTTGGTTGTTTCAAAAAAAGATGCCAGAAGTCACTGTCCTAGTTTGGGCTGCTATAACAGAATGCAATACTAGGTAATTTATAAACAACATAAATTTACTGTTCACAGATCTGGAGGCTGGGAAGTCTAAGATCAAGATGGCAGTAGATTTGGTATCTGGTGAGGACTCATTCCTCATAGGTGTAACCTCTGTGTGTCCTCACATGGCAGAAGGGCAAGGAGGTAAGCAAGCTCCCTCAGGCCTTCATAAGGGCATTGATTCCATTCTTGAGGGCTCCACCTTTATGACATATTCCTCTCCCAAAGCCCCTACCTCTTAATATCAACATATTAGGGATTAGATTTCAACATATGAATTTGGAAGGAACACAAAAGTTCAGACCATTACATTCCACCCCAACCTCCCAAATTTTTTGTCCTTCTCTCGTGCAAAATATATTCATTCTATCCCAATAGCTCCAATAGTCTCAACTTGTTCCAGTGTCAACTCGAAAGTCTAAAGTTCAGAATCTCATCTAAATATCATCTGCATCGGATATGAATGAGACTCAAGGTACAATTCATCCTGAGGCAAATTGCTTTCCAGCTATGAATCTGTGAAATCAAACAAGTTCTGTGTTTCCAAAATACAATGGTGGGCCAGCCATAGGATAGATGTTCTCATTCTAAAAGGGTGAAATAAGAAGGAAGAAAGAGGTAACTGGTCCTAAGCAAGTCCAAAATCCAATAGGGCAAACAACATTAAACATTAATATTAAAGCTTGAGAATCATCTTCTTTGACCCTATTCCCACCTTCTAGACACATTGGGGTAGGAGTTGGGCCTCCAAGTTTCCAGGTGGCCCCATGCTGCAACTTTCACAGATTGGAGTTCAGTGCCTGCAGCTCCCTGAGGCTAGAATTGCATAACTGTGGCTCTATCCAAATCGGGTTATGGGGGCAGCCCTGCATCCACAGCTCCACCAGGCATTGTCCAGATGGGGGGGGTACCTGCAGTTGCCCTACCCCTATGACTCCACCATGGTGAGGGCTTTTTGTAGAGGCCCCACCCCTATAATTCCACTGGGCATTGCCCTAGGTGGGGGTCTTTGCAGTGGTCCTGCTCCTGTGGAAGTTCTCTGCCTGGGCCACAAAGCTCTCTGGGACATTCTTTAAAATCTTGATGAAAGTAACCATACTCCCTCAGCTAGCATACTCTGTACACTGTTGGAGATGATATGGCCTGGACACCACCAACGTTACTACCTGTACCATTTAAAGCAGCCACTGCTGCAATTGGGCTTACTACAGCTGACCCTGGGGTGACGGAGGAGTGCTGCACTGAAATATAGAGAGCGGAGCTTTGAGGCTATGCTAGGCAGTGAGCCCTGAGGTTCCATGGGCAACTCTGGCCCCTCATTTGAAATTGTTCTGCTCCTAAAGCCCTGGCATTCTAGGACTGTAATGGGCGGGGAGTCTCCACAATCTCTACAATGCCTTTGGGGTTATTCTTCCGTAGTCCTGATGAATAACATCTGGCTTTCTTCTAACTGCAGTCCTCTCCTTATCAAATGTTCACTTGACCACACCCTTGGTGTTCTCTCCTGAACATGTTTTCTCATGTTTTGTAGACAGAGAATTTTCGAAAGCTTTAAGTTCTGCTTCCCTTTTAATTATAAATTCCATCTTTAATTTGTTCTCTCTTCTCACGTTTTACTATAAGCAGTCAACAGAAACCATGCCACACCCTCAACACTTTGCTTAGATTTTTTTTTTTTCTATCAAATATCCTATTTCATCACTCAGAAGTTCCTCAAAGCACTAGGACAATTCAGGCAAGTTCTTTGCCACTTTACATCATCAAGCATCACCTTTCCTCCAGCTTCCAACCACATACTCATTATTTTTGTCTGAGACCTTATCAAAATGACCTTTAAGATCCAGATGTTCATGACCACTTGAGTAATCTCTGAGAAGAGAGAACCATTCTCTGCAACTCTCCTATTCTGAGCCCTCATCTTTAACACTCCATTCATTGAAATATAGGCTTTTGCTAGTATGCACCTCCAAACTCTTTCAGCCTCTGCTCATGACTCAGTTCCAAAGACACTTCTACATTTTTAGGTATTTGTTACAGCAGGATCCCACCTCTGGGTATGAATTTCTATCTTAGTCTGTTCAGACTACTATAACAAAATACCCTAGAATGAGTAATTTGTAAACAACAGAATTTATTGCTCACAGTTTGGAGGCTGGGAAGTCTATGATCAAGATGACGGTAGATTTGGTGTCTGGCAAAGGCCTATTCCTCATAGATGGTGCCTTCTGTATGCTCATGTGGTAGAAGGGCAAACAAGTTCCCTTGGACCTCTTTTATAAGAGCACTAATCCTATTTATGAGGGGTCTGCCCTCGTGACCTAGTTACTGCCCAAAGGCCCCTCTGCTTAATACCAATACATTGGGGATTAGATTTCAACATATAAATTTTGGAGGGAAATATTGAGACCATAACAGCCACTTAAAACCATTGTGCTTTTTGTATAAGTAAGCATTGTTTTCTCCTGATAGTGGTTAAAGTCTTCCTTTATATTAGAAGCTTTTGAATATTTACCAACATATTTTATTGTGTGACTCTCTATTTACTATTTCAGGGCAAATCTATTAATATCAGATTTTTTTATCTAGAAAGTTTTCTTTGTGGGCTTTTTTTTTTTTTGCTTGCTTTTTCTGAATAAGAATACTTATTATTTAGGAGTTGAATCTCCATGAATTGCCCTTCATATTTGCTAAAAATTATCTCATGTTTTTATCTTTATACTAATTTCTTATGGGTGCTGATATTATTTCTAAGTTTATTGCCTAATTCATTCCTTAAATTTTCTATAATATTGAGTCTGCTTTTTACTATTTTAAGACATTTTACTTTTGTTACTGTTTCTGTTTCAAAAAAATTCTTCTTATCTCAACCTATTTTATTTATTTATTTTTTTTTAATTATCAAATTATTTAATGAACATTGTAGACAATATTTTTGAAAATATCAAAACACTCTCCATATCATATATATTGTAATTAATGTGAAATGTCTCAGTTATTAGTCAGTTACACGTAAGTGTACATATAAGAATAGCATCTATTGGATGTCGGGTAGGGAGAGAGGGGGAAGGGGGAGGGGCGAGGGGGAGGAGGGGATGGATATATGCATACACAAAGGGTGCAATGCGCACCCTCCGAGAGATGGACATGCTTGGGACTGGGACTTGGGGGGAAGGGGGGGGCAAGGGCATCATACGTAACCTAAACACCTGTACCCCTATAATCAACCTATTTTAAAACACAAGTAATGTCCTCATTGAGAAACAAGATATTTTCTAAATATTTCTTATACTTCATGAAATAAACCTATCGGGGAGGAAGCAGACTTATGAGTAACTATTGCTTTGCTCCTCTCTCTTGCTGCAAAATATTTTCAATGTCTCATATTTTCCTGTTTACTCATTCTTGAGTAATGTAATGAACATGCCCTGAAATGCTGGTTTAAAACCCTTGTTTAATATCTTTTTCATATATAGAAAAACATAAGTTTAAAGGGATTACTCTCACCAATGCCTACTTGCTGGCCATTTCCTCCCATGCTAATCTATAGCTGGAGAACAGATTGTTCCCCAATAGGTTCCAAACAAATGCAAATTCCTTCATCAGAGCAGAGGTCTTTATTCTAATCTTCTAAGCCATACAAACAGAACCTATTTAACAGATTCATTCAGAATTCCCAGAGTAGCAAAAGAAGGATAAGAGAAGAACACTTGAGTCAAGATCCTGTTCCCATAGAAGGAAAGAATTCTATGCTTTTCATCGTCCCCTCTGCCTTCCTACTACAGAGATGATTTGCCCTAAAGCTTGTGAAGCTTAAACTTCTAGATCTCTCTCATTTTCATGAGGCCCTTGCAAAGCTTGTGAGGGTCTCTAACAAGGTTATTTATATGGTCAAATATTTTTGTAAAATTTGCAAAACTTAGATGTTTTATCTACTCTATTTTGCCCTTATCTCAGGTGATTATGAAGATAGCTCAAGGCATTTTTTGTAATTGTGATAAGAAGTTTGAAATAAATTTAGTTTGCTATTAGTGGAATATATTTGTGTGGATTATAGACACTTTCATACATAGTTAAATTATTACTAGCCAAGCACCAAGATGGTGAATGAGTTGGAAATAAACTCCACATTACTCCTAAATAGAGGTCAAACTTTTGTTAGCTTACAAATTGCTATATTCCAGGAAATGTGGAGTTCTTTTCTGTAAGCTGAAGTTGGTAACTTCCTTGAATTCTTAGGGATTTAGAGAAGCTTACACTCATTTTTGCCATTGGTTCTTCCTGAATATTAACAATCTCTGTTTACTTTAAAGAAAATGTACTCCATATGTTTCAGAATCATTTGTACTTAAATCACCACATGGGAGACATAAATAAATATTATATATACACATGTATAAATGTTTTTAGATGTGGAAAAGATGACTTTTATCTTTAAGATGAGTAGTTTTCATCTTGATCTCTGAGAGGCTGTGGATTCTCTCCCAGGTGTGGCTGCTCATTTTATATGTAATCTCAGTCACTGGGAAGGTGTCCTCCCATTGAACTTGAGTCAATACAGCAAGTTCTTCTGGGTACTGTTGTACCAGAAGTTAATTTACAGGAAGGAATTCAACCTCCTAATCACATTCTTTTTAGCCCCACTAAAGACCAAGGGATCATGTCTTCTATTCCCTAATCCAAGGACAGAAACTGTAACTGTACCAGACCAATCTGGCCCAATTTTATATAACAAAGTTATCAGTTGTTTTTCAGTTGTTATGGACCCCAGATTGAAGGTCATGCAACCTGAGCATGCCCAGATGAACCAAGTGTGCAACCGTAGGTGGAACCTAAGTGCTCAGGCCAGACTGAGGAGTGGGGACTGAATTAAGAAGTGGACAGCACATGGCAGGATCCAGGATCCAATCAGATCAAGCCCTGGCATCACCCTATGGCATGGTCCCATCAGAGCACACCTCCCGGCATCACCCCATTGCAGGGTCTAATCAGATTATGCCTCATTACTCCATGCTTATAAAACCTGACCCAGCCCCCAGCTCAGGGAGATAGATTTGAATTTTTCCTCTTGTCTCCTTGCCAGTCAACTTCCAATAAAGTTTTTCTTTTCTCAAAGGCCAGTGCCATGGTATTGGCTTCTGTGCACATCAGGCAGTGAGCCCATTGATTGTTCAGTAACCAAACCATGCATTTGGCCTATAGGTAGTGAGGTTCTGTTCTTCTCCTGACCATTCTGCTATGTAATCATTTAACTTTGAAGAAACAATCTGCTGAGAATCAGTTTGTTCAGTCATTTAAGAATGATGTAGCCACTTCCACCTTAATCTTTTCAATGTATATATTGAGAAAATAAGCATTCTTTAAAAAAAGCAAAATACACTATTCAAATAAATTTCCGTCTCTTGTATGGTTTCTTATACATTGTGATAATAATAATAAGGCTCAATAGGGTTTGTGGACGGAAGGCTAGCTCAAGGATAGGCTAATACTATAGGTTTCAAGAGAATGGTTCTGATACACAAGCAACAGCATAAAGGTCCTAATAGTTACAGAACAAAGATCCAGGAGACCCACTGTTCACACACAGCTGCCATTGCCCCTGGCATAGACTAGTCTTATTCTCATCCAATTCTGTGTCATTCAGCAAAGCATAAATGGATCTACTCCCTTTTTGAGGTTTCATCTTTCTCCTAACCCTTAGAATACTCTTTTTCATTCATGCTTACCAAGCAGGGGTGCTATAACCCTCTCTTCCTTTTGGTGTTGGGGGATATAACCAGACTTGAGTTCCAGACTGATAACTTCTGCTTGATATCACTTAGATTTCTCAAAGATATCAAAAATCAACATATCAAAAATGAACTCCGGATCCTCCCCCAAATTCTAACATTCTCCCAGTGTTTTATATCCCTGAATATGTTAACCACCATCCATCCCCCTAAGAAAGAAACCCTTAATCATACATATCTCCCTTTCCTTCAGCATCCATACCCAACCACCAGATCCTGTTAGCTTTACCCCCTACATAATTCCAAAATACAGTCTTTCCCCTAACATTTGTAGCGTCCAGGGAAAGAGGCCCACATACCATATGTGGAAACATTTTTAAAGGTATAAATAAAATGAACAAGCTGTTAGGTAAAACAATTCCATTTTTCTACCTTGACAAACATACATCCATATTGACCAGGAAGAGTATGGTTCAAATAAAAAATTCTCCACCTCCTTGGAGTTCCACACCCTTAATTATTAACTCAGAAAGAGCTGGCCCACATCTCCTGGAGGCAGACCACAGGCTACCCCATATTGTCCCATCCCCGCTGTAAGATACCTTACTGCAAGCGACATTGTGGACACTCACATGGGCACCCAAGCTACATGTCCAAGTTCTGTAAGCTCTCTTCACAACCTGTTTATAAGCTGCTACTGTCTTAGTTCATTCAGGCTGCTACAACAAAATACCATAAACTGGGTAGCTTAAAAAGAACAGGAATTTATTTCTGTTCCGAAGGCAGAGAAGTCTAAGATCAAAGTTCCAGCAGATTCAGTGCCTGGTGGGGGCTTGATTCCTGGTTCACATAAATCATCTCACTGGGCCTGACTTGGTGGAAGGCATAAAGTAGATTTCTGGGGCCTCTTCTATAAGAGCACTAATCCCAATCATGAGGGCTCTACTCTCATGATCTAATCACCTCCCAAAGGTGCCACCTCCTAACAGTAACACATTGGTGATTAGGCTTCAACATATGAATTTGTAAGGGGATAGGGAGCACAAACATTCAGATCATAGCAACCACCCTGAGGCCTAGAGCCAAACACCTGCTGGGTACCAAAGTGTGGTTTAGAGGGGTCGATGGTGGCTCCCAGTGGGTTGATTCTGTGGGGAGGTTCACGGACATAAATAGAAGGAGGTTCTGTAAAGCAAAAGGCCCAGGACAGGGCTCCTTTGCCCAAGTCTAGGGATACCATTCCTCAAGTCTATTCGTCGACCTTTTTCCTTCCACGGCTACCATCGTAGGCTCTTGCCTAAATTGCTTCAGTAGCTTCCTAATTAATCTCTGAACATCAACTTTGTCTCCCTTTAATATATTCTCCACATTATAGCCAGAATGATTTCTTGTTTTAGTGATTCAAACATCCCTTGGCTTAAAGACTTTTGAAAGTCTAATCACTCTTATGGTTAAGATAAACACTTTCAGACAGTCTACAGAGATGCTGCATCATCTGGCAACTACTCCCTTCTCCACGCCACTTGTCCTCTCTCAGTCCCATATACTCAGCTTGCTCCTGCCACAAGTCGCCTGTGCTCTTCCCTCAGCATGAAATGTGCTTCTTTCACTTCCCTGCTCGGTCAAGTTACTGCAACTTAGTCCTCAGGTCTCAGCCTCCCCAGGAAAACCCTTTCTGACTTCTTTCTTCATCCCATCTGGTATTACCCCACAGCTCTTTTGCCCTTTCACAGTCGCCCCTTCACGTTTAATGGTGTGGAGTGTGGTTGGAGCGTGCTCTTGAGTCACTCAGCTGCACATTACATCTGCTGGACCACTCTCTAGCTGAGACCTCCTAAAGCAAGTTGCTGAATCCCCACTGCCAACACCAGCCACATCTCTAAAGTGGAGATAATACTATCACTACTTCATAAGGTTATGAGGGGCTTAAATGATATAATACATGTAAATCACTTACGATGGTGTTAGGCACATTTTAAGAACTAAATCAAATTTGTTATGCAACCTCTCCAACTCAATCTTAAAACACATACAAGACCGTAAGTTCCATAAAGGCAGGAGCCATATCTGATTTCCCAAGCACCCACCAGATTGGCTGACTCATAAGAAATGCTCAAGAAATATTTGCTGAATGAATGGATGAAGAGTCCCTGGTCTGGATTTAAATGTCCTTAAAGCAAAACAAGACATCGATTTATAGTTGACCAGGAGGTCTAATATCTAGCATAGGCCTGATATTTACTGGGTGTTTCATATGTGTCTGCTAAAAGTTCACATGATTGAATTAATGCATTTCATCTTTTATGTCAGCACACAGACAAGCTGGCATGCCTTGTCCCATCAGAGGAAACCGTGAAATCCTGATGGCAAAAAACAAAACACACTCAGTCCCGGGCCCTGTCCTCTAGTACATATTACAAAATGATTTGGATAGAAGCATAGGCAGTGTGTTTGTTGAGTATAAGAATAATGCAAAGCCAAAGAGACATGGGAGGAACTAATAAAGTACGTGCCAGAAAAATGATTCACAATGCTCTGCAATGATGATGTAAAATGATTACCTAAAATTAAAAAGGGGCTTCATTTAAATGACCACTGGCTTCACTTTTGTGTAAATCCTTTTAGGATTTATTTACTCAAGTTTATCTATCTCTCTACTCTTACATAAATACATATGCATATAAACATAGACAAATATTATATGCTTTTGCTTTTTAGAGAATAAGGATCACATACCATCGTATAACTCATTTTTTCCAGTTAACACCACATCATTAAATGTTCTTCTGTAATATCATTTTCCAATATCACAGTAGGCATTCTTCAATTTATTTAACCATTAGAAGATTGTTTCCAACTTTGTTACATTGGACATTGTTTCCATGAACATTTTTATAACTGAATGTTTGCCCAAAAAACTATGAATTCCTTAAGATAATTCCTAAAATGTGATAGTTGACATATTGCTAACTTGCTTTCCAAAAAGGCCATATAGATTTACCCTCCCACATGGTAAGAGGGTAAATCTATGTGGCCTTTTTCCTGATCTTTTGTCAAAATTCTTGGTTTCATCATCCGTAAATCTTTGGTCATGTATAGGTTGCAAGTGGTATCTTTGTTTTAACTTACTCTTTTTATTGCTCGTGAGATTGAATTATTTCTTATATTTTATCAACTATTTGTATTTATTCTGATAAAATGAAATTTAACAAAGGCATATATGAAGTTCTACATTTGTTTTCCAAAAACTCAATAATATAATTGTAAAATAGGGAAACTTGGCTTGACAGCTGAGTGTATGAAAGGGAAAATGAAAAAAAAAAAAAAAGCAAGGAGAATGTGATAGCTGTCTTTAAATATTCGAACAGTTACCATATAGAAAAGGAATCATCTTTAGTTTATATTTTTCCAAAAGGAAAAAGTAGGGATAGCAGATGGAAAGTTACAGGTTGGCAGACTTTAGCTCATCCTGAGAAAGAACTTTTTAACTGTCTCAGCTATCCAAAAATGGAATGGGTTGCCTCATGTAGTGAGATCCTCACCACTGGAAGAGTTCAAGAATATAAATGGTCTGCTCTCAGAAAGTTGTAGAAGGAAGGGGCTTTCTGTATTGGGTTAACTGGATAACTATGAATGTCTCTTGAAACTCCGTGATTCTTCACTTCTATGAACAATAGGCTCACAGTAATTTCTTTAAAAAAATGTGTTACTACTCCCTTATATGCTGTCAACTACCATGTAAATGAGAATGAAAATACCTATAAAGGTAGCATTTTTGTACCACCTAATCAGGAGATTACGGCAGTTTGAGTTTTTTAGTTTTTTTGTTTTGGGTTTGTTTTGTTTTTTTTTTTTTTTTACTTTTATCTAAGCATAAAAACTGAAATGTATTTATTAGATTTTCAAATCTAGTCAACTTAGAATATGTTTATATTGCATCATAAACAAGATTAGTAGGGTTGTTAAACTTCAAAGTAAATCATTTTTTAAAACATGAACAGTTTAATAATAGACTAACAAACTAAAAGAATTGCCTGGTCAGCAGGCCTGCTAGAATTTGTGAGTACTTCACTGGCATTGAGCTTAAGTAACATATGCTCTAAAAGTAATAAAACTATTTTACATTAGATGAATCTATAGATTTTTCACTCTATTAGATGAGCTCCTCAACGGTGAGTTCAAAATTTCCAGTTATGCAGGGGTCAGCTCTGTTTGGAAAATACAAGTGATTACATCAAAATCATGACATATTTGCATCTTTCGTTCAGCTGTGTTCCCTCTCCTTTCCTCTCTTGGTTCACCTAGTAAAGTAACGCCTCTATTTCTTTCACTCTCTTCCAAGACCTAAAGAAAGAGGACTGTAATGAACACATCTTATGCCAACCCAGATGAGTGTATCATTCCATAGGGGCGGCCTCCTTTGCTGCATTAAGCTGTAGAAACCTGTCTTTACATTTGCTTTGGGAGACAAGGCATCACATTGCACAGAGGAGGGATTTGGAGTCAATTAGTCAGATCTAAAGCTTTAATTTGTCATAATACAGTAATGAGCTAGACATGCTGTGGTATGCATTAGCGCCCAACTCTCTCCAATATTCCACCATGGGGTTTTTTAAAAGCCCAGCTTATTAAGTGATACCAGCCTACGTTGTGTTATATGATCTCGCTGATACTGCAGATAAAATATAGCTGCTATTTATTTTGGTAATTTAATATGGTGGAAGGAGTTTGAGAAAATTGTGCTGTTCGCATGCTATTTCAGGATAACAGTGACCCACCCTGATTCAGACAAATCGAGTTAAACTGGGCCCAGTGTTTTCCATTCTGTTTTGTAACACCATGTTTCTATGTTTAACCCCCAGAAAGCTGAAAACACTGACCAGGTCAGGGAGGAAAGCCCAGAGCTTGACTGTGATGTCAGAGTAAGTGTGACTTTTAGCATCAGGGCAGCATATATTTTTGGCAAGTCATTTATGGTTTTCCTGCTCCCATTTCCAATTTAGGGAAATAATAGTTTCTTTTAGGAATGCTTTATTTCTAAAATTATGTGGCAGGAAGGAGCCCGCATCTGGCTTCTTCAGTTGGCTAATAATGGAAGTGCAAGCAACCACTGTAAAGAAATTCCAGGTGATAAGGAAAACAAGATGCCCCCCAGACCTCTTCTGCCTTGTACCTCGCGGTCTGATGAACATAACTAAAAGCCCAGGAGTAAAAACTGACAAAGAGCCAGGCAATCCAAAGTACTATACTTTCCCCAAATGAAGTTTATCAGTTATCCTAAAACGCTATCGTTTCCCATTCTCACGCCTTTGCATATGCTATTCTCTTAACTAGCAATTCGAGTTCAAATCTTTTTGGTGGGGGTGGACAGTTGGTGTGTTACATTGGTTCTGATCTGTGTGTAGAAAAGGAAGGGCATATCATAACCATGTGGAGAATTTTCCAAATACATGTGTCTTTCCCCTCTACACTTCCTGCCCACCCCCACTGGGAATGCTGGTTTATAAAGTCCCAAGTAACTATTTACTGGCTTGATGTTTTTGCACATTTAGTGGAAATGAAGATAAGTAAAATAAGGAGTATTTTCAGGGACTCAACTAACTCTGCTTTTTTCTTTTTTTTTTTTTTTTCGATCTACCATTCTTATTTTCATTCTGATATTTTTGAAGGAATGCTTTATGTCAAGACCTCTGCTGAGTGCTGGAGATGGAGAGACAAATCATATCTTGTTCTTGCCACTGTGGAGCTCAGGAAGATCTAATTAGGAAAACAAAAATATATGTACACATAAACAATTCCTTCGGTGGAAAAAAAAAGACATAGTGCTTCACTGGATGGCCTAATTAAGACTATAATGAAATGTACTATAATTGCCAAGAGATCCAAACAGAGGGGTAAATTCATAGAGTTGGATTTTTGTTGATATCTCTTGGCTGGTATACTGGATACAAACCTTGTGTGTCTTCTCAGAGCTGCTCCACTATCTCTTTCATTCTTTTTGTCAGTATCCCACATGTGCCAAATTGGTCTTCTCTTTCCAAACATGGTTGGAATGCCACATGAGGGATCATGGGACCTGTCTTTCTGAGAAGCTGCAAGAAGGCAGGTGCAGCAACCTAAACTTCAGGAAAATTAACTTCCCAGAGGTTGAACCTTGGTCAATGGGAAACAAGAGTCCAGAGAGCACACAATCTCTCTCTCCATTATCTTCTCTGCAGACTACTCTGAGTTGTGTTCTTGCAAATCTACCAGAAATCTTCTCCATGAGATAAGTGAACACACATTTTCAGTGACTCTCTGTGTATCTTTGCAACTTCTTGGCCACTGAAGTCATCCATCATGTCACACTGATTCTCATCTTTCCTTTTTCTCAGGGCACTGCTTCACTTCACTCCCATCGTCCTATGCTCACACCTCCAAAACCAATTGCTTACTTTTAATCCTTGCCTCAGGCTCTGCTTTCTGAAAGATCCAGAATATAACAGCTGGCTTTGTGAATATCCAAGGATGCTCCTTACACTGGTAACAGAAATTTAAAAAGAAAAGAAACAGGATTAATTCCTCTTTGAAATCTTATCTGCTTATTTATATATTAGAACAAAAATAATTTAAATACTGGCAAACCATTTGCTGGTGATTGCACGACTTCAAATGAGCAAATGTTTATCCATTTTCTGGTGAGATTAGTCTATTCATGTTGTATTCATGGACTGGTCCTAGTTCTGGAGATTATATAGAAGCTGTTGCTATTTGTCTTTTCTTCCATAGTTGATCTTCCTAGATTTAAATTATATGAGACAAAGAACTTGAGAGTTATTTGCAATGCATCGAGCAACAAATTCTCATATGCTCCTCAGTGGTCATTAGGAGAATTTTTCTTCTAAATCTAACCTGTTTCTTTTGTTGTTGTTGTTGTTGTTTTGAGACAGAGTCTTGCTCTGTTGCCCAGGCTAGAGTGTCGTGGCATCAGCCTAGCTCACAGCAACCTCAAACTCCTGGGCTCAAGGGATCCTTCTGCCTCAGCCTCCCAAGTAGCTGGGACTACAGGCATGAGCCACCATGCCCAGCCAATTTTATGTATATATATTTTTAGTTGTCCAGATCATTTCTTTCTATTTTTTTAGTAGAGACGGGGTCTCGCTCTTGCTCAGGCTGGTCTTGAACTCCTGACCTTGACGGATCCACCCTCCTTGGCTTCCCAGAGTGCTAGGATTACAGGCGTGAGCCACCGTGCCCGGCCTAACCTGCTTCTTAAACTAACTCCATACACTTTGTATTTCTACTTCCCTACGCTGTGCCCTACAAATGATGTTGGCCACTTCTTTCCTTCTTTCCTTCTTATCCTTGATCTCTGGTAGGGACAAAACATTTCTTAACCATGATCATCTGCCTTTCTCCTTCTTAATTTCTTGCCAAACTGTATACCATCTATATGATCTTTCTAATTATTTCCTTAGGAAATTATAGTAATTCTGTAATTTTTGTTTGAAGTTTTATATATGCATACTTGAATTTTATCTCAGTATTTTTCCTGACAGCTAGTCTAAAATCTGCCAATAGGTTCAAATTGATTAGTTGGAAAAACAAGCTTGCTCAATTTGCAGCAAATATCAGTTGTTCAAAAGTCAGCAAATGTGCAAAGAAAATAAAATGTTCAAATACCACCACCACCACCAGCCTGATAGAATGTCAGCTCCATGGGGAATACTGGACTGTTTGGTTCAGTGCTCTACCCCTAGAAGCTAGAATACCTGCAGTACGACAAACACTTGTTAAATGAGCAAATGAAGACCTAATTGTGCAGAGTTCTATTTAAGATTCATGCAAAGCTATTTAGGATCATGTCTCAACCCTGTCAAATCTTCATAGTGCAGTGTAAGTGCCACCCCTCTAAGAAAACTTGACTGTTTCCCATCCCAACTCTAAATCATCCCTTCATCCTTTGAACTCTCATCATGTCTTATCTTCCTATCCCATCCCTGGTGACCTTTATCACTTTCTACCTTGAATCATTCTTGCATCTGTACTTTTAACTTTGGTTTCTAGTTCATCTTCCTATTCTCTACTGCACTGAGCACAAGGCCTGGCCAAACTTCATGTTGTTGAATAGGTTTTGTGTGTGTGTATGTGTGTGTGTATCTGTGTAGATCATGGGTTATGAAACAAATTAAAACCATTACTTTTGGGAGTGTCATAATTATTAATAATTATCCCAGTCAAAATAATCTGCATAGATAACAGGAAAGTAAAACTGATAATACCCAGTCTAAGCAACCGAACACGTTTTTCTTTATATACATGGTAATAGCTTACTAAGTCATGTAATCCATCCTAGAGGTTTGAAAAAAATAGAGGAAAAACTTACATCAATATCACATTTCCCCGAATAAGTGCTTTAGGCATTCATCTGCTGATTTATTTTCTACCATGCACATATTTAAAACAAATCGTATTATTATTACTTATTAAAGAAAAACGCAGGATTTTCCCCTTATACATTTCTTCAGGTTGACCCCAAATTTGCTTTGAGTCCTTTGCTCTAACACTCACTCTGATTCTCCTCTAAATTTCTGGATCATAATTCACCCAGATCATTAGCAATTTTCTTTCCTTATTGTATGATTTCTGTCTGCCCCTGGGTGGCTTTATTTTAATTAGGGAAAAAAAAATAGAATGGAAAAGTTTCAATTGTAAACACACAAAGGTTCTGTTGGCAAATATGAGTTTGGCAGAAGAAAGGCCCATGGTCAGCTTAGCCGTAGTTTATTGGCTCAAAGACAAGAACAATTTTGAAGGAAATTAGGATAGCTTTTTTTTTAAAGTGACAATTTTCTCCATCAGGTAGATTACACTATTTCCTGTTATTTTACGACACTGATATTTCACTTATACGTTTTCTCCAGAGCCCATAAAATTTTCCATCTGGGGTGTACTTTTCTAATCCTTTTGTAAGCCCTTGGATTCAGTTTCTCCTTTTCTATTTTCCTCCCTTTTTTATTTTTTTTTTCAAGTGTCAGTCTCCAGGACTCTTTATCAGATACCAGGGAACATAAGTTTACATCTTAGCTAGACAGCTTATCCACTCAAAGAAAGCTACCCACATAGCCCAGAAGAACAGAGTGCAGGGGTAGAAATCAGGCTCAACTACTAAAGTTACTTTTGCCTGAAACCTTAGCTCATGCCTTGAACAGCTTACAACCAAAATCCTTGAAAATTAAGACACACGGGGCTTCCCGCCGATAGACGTTTTCCATGCAGGAGATGAAAGAGCAGGTCCAGCCTGGGTTTCTTTCAAAGGGGAGGAACAGGAATTGTCTGTGGTCTGTAGGAAAAGAAAAAAAAAAAAGTAAATGCTCTTTAAAAGCTTAAATAGTACCAAGCAGATCTTTCTCTCCCTGTCTCTCCCAGTGGAACCATAAAGTCTTCCCAGGCAGAGAATAAGGGAGAACAAAAGCTGTAGCGTCATGTGAATAAAGCTACAGACTGATCACAACTCATGTGATGAGATTTTATACTGGAACAAAATGGGAAACATTTCTTTCTTTGTGGACATTATTTCCTGTTCAGGAAGATAGTAGCTTGTTTCTTTCATTCGTACAACATGGCAGGTCAGTTGGCTTCCCAGTGTTCACCTTTATTCAGGCCATGCAGTGGTTTAACTTTTTCTCCACGGGACATACCCTTGTCCCGTCTCTATTCCTGTTCCAATGGTTTTGCCATCACTTCCAGAATTTGAATGACATTCCAGGAAAGTTTGTTTAAAGAAAACATGAGAAGGATGATAAATATGTCTACTAGAATTTTTAAATAGGAAAGCTGGGAGTAAATATTGAGTTCTAAAAGGTGACGTGCTTCTACCCAAATGAAGGAGAGGCTGGCCAGGCTGATGGCTGTGGGGTCACATCAGTGATGGGCAGTGAGTTTGCCACATGGCCAGACAGCACAAAGAGAAGGCTGGGTGAGCCTCCTCATGAATGGGCAGCAAGACAGAAAAGTGTGAGTGATACCCAAGGAGCCTCTTAAGGGCAGGATGCTTTGGCATTTAAGGACCGGTAACATTACTCTCTTCCTTCTCAGTGTTGTGGAGTGTCATTCCATTATTAGGATTCCGGCTGCCTGCTTCGTTATACAGGCAAAGTTAATATGGAAATTTAGACAATTATCTAGATTATTCATACCAAACAAAGATTACTGGGGAAACAAAAGCTTCATAGTATTTCCATTCAAAGTGCATCTTGGTTGTTCATCTATCAAAATCAAATTCAAAATACTGCCTGACATATTAAATCCTTGGTTTATATTTGCCAGGTGAATGAAGGAATGAGTAAATGAATAAATTTAGTAAATTGCTAGCTTCTATTTCAGTCTCAACTTTGCCTTAATCAGTAGCACCTCAACACCTCAACTGAGATATTTTATAAGGAACATTTTACATTTATTCCCTAAATATTTTACACAAAAGTCCACAAGGTGCCAGGCGTTTAGAGACTCACAGGCTACTCTGATGCCATTGAATTCTTGCAAAAGCAAAAAACACTTCTTGAATTTATGGCACTAGCCAAGTCTTTAGGTTGATGAGTCTTTAGGTTGCAAAAACTATCAAAACTGAGGGTTTTTTCCCTGAGGACCAAAATTACCTCTTGGAGATAAATATCAGGTGGAAATTATCTAGAGAACAATTTGCTAAAAGGGCACCATTTGTATAGTGTCAAACCTGATGTTTAAGGAAGTAACATATTAATCTATAAAAACTACTAGAAGTGATTTATTCATTAATTTAAGATATCATTTTATCATTGCTCTAAATCATGGTTATATTTGGAGTCTGATTTTTGTTATCTATTCTTTCCAAAGTTAAATATTCTTGTGACTTAGTATGGCAAGAACAAGGCATGTAAATAAAATCAGGGAATACACAAGGAATTTTGTGCAGCTCCATCTAAGATGGCTAGTCACATTTCTTCTCCCCAGCGCTCTGGGAATTCTTGTCCACATATCTCCCTTATTACTCTAATTTGTCATAATGATGTGTAAGTAGGGGAAAATCCTTTTTCCTCTATCTGTAACAAATTGTTAAAGCAACATATTTGTAGCTGTTAAAGCTAAAACAAGATAAATCCAACCACCAAGGAAACAATGAGGTCAAAGTCCAGTAGGAAAGAATAGAAAAGTTCCTGTTATCAAAAAAGCCCTATTGATTTTCTAACTTAATTGAATAATCTGATGGATTTACCTGGCCAAATAATTTTTAGGTGGACAAGTTAATAATGTTTTTAGACAGAGTTGGGGGGAATAAGAAATTGGGGGGTTTTTTGTTTGTTCATTTTTAAATTGTGGTAAAATACACACACAATTTACTGTCTTAACCATTTTTAAGTGTACAGTTCAGTGGTGCTAGATATATTCACATTATTTTGCAAGAGATCTCTAAAACTTTTTAACACCATTTAACAACTTCCCATTTCTCCCCTCCTTCCAATCCCTGCAACCACCATTCTACTTTCTGTCTCTATGAATTTGACTACTCTGGGTACCTCATATAAGTGGAATCATACAATATTTACTCTTTTGTGTCTGGCTTATTTCACTTAGTATAATGTCCTAAGATTCATCTATATTGTAGCGTGTGTCAGAATCCTCTTCTTTTCAGGTGGCTGAATAATATCCCAGTGTATGTATGTGTCACATTTTGTTATTTATTCGTCCACCCATGGACATGTAGGAAGCTATTTTTATTGACAGATGTTTGAGGATCTGTCGTCTCCAGGTAGACATATTGTCTCCTCTTCCTGAAATAAATTATATTTTTACGTCAGAAAAGGAAAATGAGAAATAATTATTCACACTGCATTTCCGATAAAATATATTGTACAACCCAATTGATATGTAAATATTTTGACTTTTCAAAATTAAAGTGTCTGAATCACTAGATTCTATCACCCATTTGATGTAAATAAAAAGTGACTAGAATCATAAAGATTCATTTGTAGGCCAAGCTCAAGGTCCATGCTTTTGGAAATTCAGACTGTAATAAGACAGAGCCAGCTTTTAGACTTTAAATTTTAAGGAAAACATTTTTTTAATTATATTAATACAGCCCTTGTCCACCCCTGCATTGTCCAGAGTACATTCCCTTGTAAATGTGTTTAAGAAAAGGAAAATTTTCTTTGTTTTTCATATCTGACCTGTTACACCAGTTACATGCTAAGCATGATGAGGGACTTGGAAACGAGAGTACTAATTTGGATTTAATACTTATTAGGTTTCCAGATAAAATATAGGACACCCAGTTAAATTTGAACTTTAGATAACCAACAAAGCATATTTTAGTATAAGTACATTTGAGACCTACTTATGCCAAAACATTCTCCATTGTCTCTCTGAAACTCAAATTTCACTGGGCATTCTCTATTTTATTTACTAAATCTGACAATCCTAGGTGATTCCCACCCTGATCTGCAGGAACTTGAGCCAAGAGGTGGATAGAAGAGACAATCGAATGAAAGTGTGCTAACACTAGGGGGCGCTGTACAAAACTGAGAGCAAGACCATTCTGGAAGTTAAGCAGAGGAACAGGAACGCCCTCTCAGCCGCACTGTGAAGAGCAGTGGGACCACATAAGGACAGGAGTGACATGAGGAGGTATAACCATCAGAGCCAAATAAATCAGCCCCAGCAGGGACAGGACGCGGACGAGCAAGCCAGGTCACTGGCATTGGGGGAGGCTCCAAGTTTAGCAGCCAAGGCGACAGGAGCAGCAGCTATGACTACATAGTGGCTGAGCAGACGCTGGCCCCAGCAACCACAAAGGAACAATTTTACTGGCTTTCAAGAAGGACGACTGAGCCTCCCAAGTATTATGCCAGAGAGGGGTTAGTGGATATTTGGGAACTAAAGTTCTAACAAATCTGGTGGTGAGGGTTCAATTTAAAGCCTCTTTTTAATCCCATTGGTTGTGGCCCCTTTGTTGCTTCCACACACAGACACACACACACTCCCAGAGTGACAGTCTCCAAAGCCGAAGCTAACCAAACTTCTCCAGAGCAGAAAATGTATCATTCACACACAGACACCCCAACTTTCCAAGGTAGCTGACCCCATGTTCTGCGTTGTTCTTTTCAACTTGCCTGCCAACATAGATGCCTCCACCAACTCAGACACCTCCCTGAGCCCTGTAGTCTTCCAGGTATAAAGGGAAACGCTTTAAAATTAAAGAGACATTAATGATACCCAAAATAATAAAACCAATCGATGCCAAAAAATAACCAAAAAATTTGTTGCAGTAAGTCTTAACAAGCACCAAAGTATTAGTCCTGAGCATAATGTTCTATTTTTCAGGCATTTCCCTTTCTGTATCCTTAAGATAAATATAGGAATTGTAAATAACAGAATTAAAAAGACAATAATATCTTCATAGCCTCTCTCCAGCTTCAAACTTCACTCACTTTCTCTCTTCAAGAAGCTTGACAGCTTGGAAACCAGGCTAAAAGCATGAGAAGCTATCCACCTGCTACACATACCTTTCTTTAGAAAACAGAAAGTCCGTTTGAAGTCGGGGCAAAACATTTAGATAGGCTGAACTCTTATCTGTGCTGGGTTTGTCTTATCTGAGGAAGAAAACATGAAAATAAAGAATCATAGGCTCACATAGTGACCTGAGCCATATGCCAGATGCAAAAACCCAGGCAT
Source organism: Indri indri (assembly GCA_004363605.1). Lineage (NCBI taxonomy): Eukaryota > Metazoa > Chordata > Mammalia > Primates > Indriidae > Indri > Indri indri. Next base: position 44,949 of record RJWJ010006094.1, read on the forward strand.
TGGGTTTATCCAACAGGAAAAATACTGGCTAGCTATTCTGAAGAAAATTACTCACAATGCATTGCTAAAATTCATTCTTCGTGGGAACAAAACCAGAAAGGATTAATTGAATTAGGACTTAAAAAAAAACTTAAGCCTGATTCAGCTGTCCACTGACAAGGCCTAGAATTTATAGTGACAGAGCAGAGAGCAATTGCCTGGGAAGGTTTTAAGATCCCCTCTTTGTGAGGTGTTTGCCTATTATGATATGATTTGAGGGTTCTGGGAAATATTTATTATATTGGTTGGCCATATGTTCTAGACATTGCCTGTATTAATTAATAAAGACGTCAATGAAAATGTCTTAGGAGGTAAAAAACAAATACATGAATACACTATATCGTTGTCATTTTTATCTTCACTCAAAATTCTTGCCACACTGCAACTTTCGTCAAAAGGGTCATCAGAGCATAAATCTGTGCAAAGTCATTTCTGTTCCTGGAAAAGTGAACCACCGCCTACAGCCAACACACCAGTAATAATGTCTTGCCTTTACACAGCGTTTTGTAGATTACAAAACTATTTTGTGTACATTTTTCTCCTTTGGTTCTCAGAATTTGTAAGGGAGGTGGACGTTATTATTTGTATTTTGTGCTTGATAAAACCAAAGATCTTACCTACCTCTCCAGACTCATTTCCCACCACTTCCTCCTATTTCTGCCCCTAAGTCTCTCCAGTCTCCCACCTGCTTGCCTCACACTCCGTGTTCCCAGCAAACTAAAATTCTCCGAATTAAAGTGCTGTTTTAGTAATACTCTTGTCTTTCTGCTTAAGCTGCAATTCCTTCTTTGCAAAACACTCATTCTTCAAATATTCATTTAGCATTTTAAGTCTTAGCTAAAAGCATGATAAAGCTTTATCTGACCCTTTGAGACAGATGTAGTTCCTTCTCCATGCTGGCAAAGGTTCCTTCCTGTGTGTCCCCTAAAATAGCACTGATTGCACTTGATGGTAATGACTTGTTTAAGGGTCTGTCTTCTCAACAGAAATCATGCCCAGTGCTGAAAAGATGTGTGTACCTAAAAATATTTGTTGAAAGAATAAATAAAATGATTTCCCCGGCCTCACAGAGAGGTGAATGTCAGGCCTGGAACTAGAATTCTGGTCTCTGATTCCAATAAAGGGTCAGTTGTTCATGTGGCTGACTGATTTATCATTTTTCAAGATGAAAGAAGGTATACATATGTCAAAGGATGTTCTGAATAACTAGGAGTCTGTGAGGGATGAACTCTTAGTAAATACTAATCAACAAAATATTAAAATTCACTAGACAAATCTGGGATATATCACCAACCAAACTGTTCATGATATACCAAAGTCACACTCTTGACCTTCTAACTGCAGCTCCAGAATGAAAAACACATCATGGAATCTAAACATTAGCCACAATGTGCCTCATAAAGCATCAAAGTGGAACTTAACCATAAGCTCTTCCCTCAATAAAGCAACGTTGTGTTAAATGCAAAGATGAGAGCTGGCTCACACACAAAGTTCTATGCAATCTGAACACATGAGCTCATCCCTGAACAAGGTGATGTGGTCTCATCATCGGGGACTCAACCAAATTAGTCAACATTCTTCACCAATATCGAAGTCGTCTTTAACTTGGATATTTATCTGCAGCTGTTATATCATCCTTTTTGATTTATGTCTTTCTCCTTTGCTATTCCCTTCTGTTCACCTACATTAGTATTCAAACACTCCTTTTCAACCAAATGTTCTGACTGATTTCTTTTTTCTGCCTTGGAACAGAAGCATGTGACTTGCATTTGAAATCTATCCCTCTCAGTTCTCTTCCAGCCAATCCAGTTAAACAATTGGCTTCACTGCCTTTCTCCACCAAAATGACTGAACGTTTTACTTGCTCACCCAAAGGGTAGGGTTATCTCACTTTAAGCAGATGAGCTAACTTTAATTGTGCAAGTCAGTAATTAGAGCATTGCCTCTGATCACAAAATATATAGTCTCGAAAATCAACTCAGCTTAGCCAGAAGCAACCTTAAATCTTTCCTTCGAATTCAAAACAGAAACTTTTTAGAAGAGGGTTTCATTACTTTTCGAGGGACACTTAAGCTAGGGCTCTTCATATTTCCTTGGAAGAGAGGAAAGTTCCATTTCATTCTCAAGAAGGGAAAAATGGGAGAAATATTTTTGTCTTTTCTATCCATCCTTCACTTCCTAAGAGAGAGGGTAAATTATCAGATTGGCATGAATGGAAGAAGGAACTGAACACGTGTAACCTAGCCCCTTCCAATAGATTCCGCATCGCCTCCACCCCATCTCTGCTCCTCCCCAGGGCAAGCAAATGCAGGCCAGGGTGCATCCTGCAGTACTCTTACTGTGCTATCTGCAGCTTGGTGAGTACATTGGTTCAATTCATGGGGAAGCCATTAGGACAACTGATTACACCCTCTCCTCTAAGCCATGTTTCTCAATCTGCTATTTCCAGTATGAAAAGCTACTCATTTATCTTATCCCACTATCTATCTGGTTCAGCATTTAGAGGAAGACAAGAGTATGATTAATTACCCCATCTCGACAAGTGTCTAATTTTCTGTTTCCTCTCAAGACCCTTGGCCGATTACATTGCCTACATCTTACCACCACCGGAAAAATTCAGGTGTTTGTAGTCTTACATACAGTAGTACAAATCCTGCTGCTTGCAGGATTTGTGAGCATGGGCTAAACAAATTAACTTCTTTCTGCATCGATTCTATCACTTCAAAACGGGACCAAAAATAGCTACCTCGTTCTGTTTTTATGAGAATGTGATAAGTGAATTATAAACAGTTCTATCTAGCATAGTATCTGGTATGGATAGGTCTTGGTTTGAATCCTAGCTCTTTCACTTACAAACTTGAAGACACTTTCCCGAAGTACCCATAAAGATAAAGCTAGGCAGAGAATAGAGGATGTTATCTGCATAAAGCATGTAACATTTTTTTTTCCTGAGGAGAGAGTGTATTATCTAAAATAAACATCCTAGGTGGTTCAGATTCACCAAATACGGTTCAGCTGTGTCTATCTTTCCTCCTGGGGAATCTCTTGCGATAATACTGCCGAGAAAAGTGTGTATAAGAAGCTCCTTTTTACTGTAAAGCCGAAGGAAACAGCATAGCACCTGGTCATCCATTCCAGTGGTAACAGAGAACTATGATCTTCCCCTCAAGCCTGAAGCAGGGTCTTTTGAAAACCCACCAGGAAAGGCTCTTAGATTTTCAGCTTACATGAGCAAATCCAAGAGAGTTAGATAGCTGAGATAAAGAACTAACATAGGCTAAGTGGAGGCCATTGTGTTTGAACAAACACCTTTGAAAGGTAGGGATATTCTTTGAATTTTTTCCCCTCCTAGAAACTGAAACTAGGCGTATTTAGGATTTCTTTATCCTGCTCTCTTGTGCAATTTCCTTTTCACTCTCAACTTCATTTTGCTCTCCTTGTCATCACTTCATATTCTATGGACTGCATAAGCTCTCCTTTGTTCCTACTATTTTAAGCTTCTTCCTTATCATGGAACTGATATTTGTTCCTTCCTTGCTCAATGGTCTTAGCATCAGGTTTGAAACCCCTAGACATGCTGGAGCCGCACTGTAGTATCCCAGTAGAGCTGAAGGGGTCCTTTTTCTTTCCCGGGGTGTTTTCAGTTTCTTTTCTCAGGTTCAAATCATGAAAATAAAGGAGTTATTTCTTCTAAAAGGGTCTCTAAGAGCATTTTTATCCTAATAAGACGCTATACCCTATTTAAAAGGAGGCTGGCTGAAGGTTGCCCCATAATAGTTTCCCATAATGAGAAAAATTGGTTGCAAATGGAAGTTGTGTGGAGTGTGTGTGTTTTGATTTTTCTGATGCTATATTGTCAATGTTAGGAAGCACTAACACTTTAAGTATCAATTTGAAACTCAGGGTCAATCTTATTTATATGCGGACTGGGCAGCTACCTAAGGTATTTCAGTCTTTCCGACCTGCTTGCTGGTGCCTGAGGTTGCCTCAGTAGAGGACAGCAACTTCCAATTCCCAATTAGTAGTGAGGATTAACATGCAAATGCAACCAAGTATGGCGACACCTTGCCTAAGACAGCGGTTCTCTACCTGGGCTATTTCTACCTCAGTACACCTGAAGGATATGACACATACCAACACACCAATGGCTCATGGGGGCCGTCATTCTCACCAGGTTGAAATTAGGGGAGCAAAAGGCTTTAAGAATCACTGACACCCATTCCTTTTCAGAGAACAAGATTTGATGGGGGTTGGGAGGACAGGCCCTAGGAGAAAGGAGCCATAGAATGGAGAGGTCAGGAGCACTAAGACGAATTTGGAGGACTTCCAATTCTTGCCCAAGGCTGGCCTTGTCAATAGCCGAAAGCCAAAACACTTCCATGGGGCCACAGTCTTGTGCCATGGAGACTCTCATCTAGTACTTCTATGCTGATAGTTGAAATCACAAGCCTCCCTGCTTCTACTCTTATGTGGGTATGACAAAGACCAAAGTTTGCAGCCAACCCTACCTTCTCCAATGCATAGCAAGTCCAGCTGCTTCTGCAGAGCAGATAAAGTCACCACGCCAGCACCAGCCAGAATACAGAGTGGAGAGATACCAAGTTACAAACACAGGAACTTAGTCACCATTCATTAGGAAGTATTATGTGTCCCATATTAAAAGAGGGATTTTATAAACTTTTAATTCTTATACTTTCTCCATGAACTATTAATATACTGCTTTCAAGAAGAGGAAACTGAGTCTTAGAGTGTTTAACGTGTTCATACAGTTGCTGACTCCAAAAGCCTTTCATCTTTCTACATCCTGCTCCTCTCTGCCTCTATATCTTGCAAAAATATTCGAGACCCACAGGTAATGTTTCAGGTGTTAAGCATATGGACAACCCTAGCCCAGTTGCCTGGCCTGGTGCTTTTTAGTGGTGACATATTTGGAAGTATCCCTGGAGCTTCAAGCTGAGTGTTTCTGCTTTAATATTATAATCAAGTGTGTTAAGCATGACTCAGAGGTGAACTGATAAAAGTGTTTATGAAACAGACCAAAGAGCTCGTTCACTCCCATGGACATATGGAAGGAGGTGAGACCACCACTCTAGGCATAAATTATGGTCAGAAGCTTGAAACTCAACAAGGTCCCACTCTGCCTGCCAGTCTGTACCTAGACACTTGTCAGAAGTGCAAATTCTCCCACAAACCCCAGACCTATTGAATCAAAAATCCTGAGCGTGGAGCCTGGCAATTTATGCTTCAACAACAAGTCCTCCAAGTGATTCTAAGGCACATTAAAGTTTGAAAGCCACTCAGCTTCATCTCCTATACCTTGATAGTTCCAGCTCTTTTTGGTCCAAATCTATCAGCTAAGCCACAAAGATTTAGTCATCACCAGCTGTACCCATCTCGGTAGGACTATAAAAGAACCTTCTTCAACCTCAAGGAGTTCCGTATAGACATGAAGCAACTAAAGAACAGTTTGAGTTAATACACAATAGTATGCTGCACTGTATAGTCCAGACTCATACAAAGAATCATGTGGCCGTTACATATGGTCAGCAGAGATCAGTCAATCATAATTCAGGTGTGTAGAGAAAATGCATATTCAACCACTTCAAACTACACAAAAGATCTATGGATTGCTAAACAACTATGGCAGCCAATGGTTGGCCTGATGCTAATTCCTTAGAGATGGGGTGGCTCTTGGAGAGAAGCATAAAGGACATTAAACTTAGAATTACAAACAGCTTCAGATTCTACATAATTGCCTTTGGCTGCAAACCAAAGGCTTGTGTGTTCAGTGAGGGATGTACTTTTGGTCGTACATCAATCCATACTCATGCCCACAAATAGAAATCTCCACATTAAAGGATTCCAATCACAGGGTTTGGGCAGATGGCTATGCAGACCAGTCACTGTAGCAGATAAGAGAGTTGCATCTTGGACTTAGCTCAGGCAGAAAGGATTGAAATATTACACTCGATCAACAGAAAACTGGCTGTCAATTAGCCATTTATTAAGTGCTTTTCGTGTGTATAGAGCACTTACTGGATATTGGAGGTAGCTAAAACAGTACTCACTTTTGAGAGGCTCAAAAATGCCATCAAGATGCCAAAAACAACAAATAAACAAGTAAAATGCACAAAAGACAGAAACACGTAAGTACAGACTGAACTGCCTTAACTGAGCATTTATCCAAGGAACAACTAGAACCAGATTATGTTAGCAAAGGAAAACACAGCTAAAGTAAGGAAAATTAACAGAGGGTAAGGATTTAATTTTAAAGAAGAGAAAATAGGAAGAATGATGGTTGAAGGCAAGAAGGACAAAAGACATAAAGAATATCTACACTACTGCTGAGAGCAGGAGGGTCGCCATCTTGCTTTGTGGTTGTGGAGTGGAGGAGACTAAAGAAACAGCACAAAGCTGACTCAAACCTGTAATTGGCACTCCCAGTGGTATTTCCCTCCGTCTCTGCTCTATTTTAGCTGACTGTTCCCTCGTGCCTGAAATTAGCCTGCCCCAACTATATACATTACTCAGGTATGACCTACCTAGAGTAATAGACTCAAGTATTGCGAACATTTGGATAACTCGTATCCAGTAAAGTTATTCGATTTTAATCAAACAAAGCAGAATAAATTGACCTGAATATTGATAAGATTAAATTGATCTTTCTGGGTTTTTTCCTCTGTCTCTCAGCATCAAAGCTTGAAAATCTCAAAAAGAGACCCTCTCATGTATGCCTCTTTGAAATTCTGCTAAACTCAAACTATTTTTAAGTAAGTGGTAAGAGGAATGGGATTACCATGATCAGTTTGATTAATCATAGGTAGTGGAAAAAGTTGGCGAGTCAGCCATAGTGATGGCCGTACTGGATAAACTCTCAGAGCCTCATGGTTAATGACCATGATTGGTGGAGCAGGTCTCCAATATCGCTTTCATTGACTCCACGAAATTCTTCATATTTTGTAAGGTATGTAATTTCACTCTGTATTTACATGCTATCGTCAGGGAGAGACAGACAGCCTGAGATGGACTGAGATGGAACACGGATGGCAGAGACCGAAGCCAGGATTACTTTGTGAGACAGAGACTTAAGCACAGGTTAGTTTAAATTTTTTTTTTTTAATAAGACAAAGTCTTACTATGTTGCCCAGGCTGGTCTTGAACTCCTGGACACAAGCGACCCTCCATCCTCAGCTTCCCAAGTAGCTGAGATTACAGGCATGTGCCACTGCACCTGCCTTAGCATGGGTAAATTTGTAAGTGGTCGGTTCATTGGTGAATATTTTTACTTTATGATCACTCTTCCTTCCCAGCGTAATTTTATAACTTCTGGGAATCACACAATTCATTTTCTGATGAAAATGTCCTTCCGTTGTTGTCTATATTGTAGTATTTGCATCTATGTGTATACTTCTTAATTCTCTTGTTGATTTCATCAAACATATCTTTCTGATATGACCTAAAAAAAAAAAAAGTGAACCCTTTGAAACTCAGATCTGATCAAGACACTTCTTTCTTAAAATACTTCAATGGTTTCCCACTGCTTTTAGGGTAAAGAGCAAAATCCCTAATAAGGTTTACAAAGCCGAGCTGTGTGGCCACTGCCAGCCTCGTAATGATCTCTACCTTGTTCCTTATATTCCAGAATGTGTACAATGGCTCAGTAACAAATTTGCTCACCTTATTACGTGATGTTCTCTTTTGCTCTCCCAACTTTTCATATGAAAGATTCTTTATACAGTGATACAGCACCTTAAAAGCAAGGAATTAGTTACATTCTTATATTTTTAAATAAAGCATTTAAAAAAGTTTGCCAAAAAGAAATTTTCAATTAACAAAGCATCCTCTCACACAATAGATTAGAGCTTAGGCAGCCTACGAATGTTGCTATTTAAAATGCCATCTTCTTCTTTGCCAAATTTTTTTTAAAAATTTTCTCTCCCCTCCCCACCGTTTTTCCACTTTGCATTATCTCCCGCCTCATGCAAACTCGATGTTAAAATTTGGCGAAAATATTTGACAAACTCTACCATGAATCACACACAGTTCTTATTAAATGTGAATTCTGAAGTCCGATCCCTGGTGACCTTGCTCTAAGCCATCCTTGTTCAATTACGCCGGACTGGAGATGGGAGGAAAAGGGAGAGAGGCAGTATTTAGTTCCTCTGATTACCCAAGTAATGTGCTCTTTGTAAAAAAAAAAAAAAAAAAAAAAAAAGAAAGAAAGAAAGAAAGGAAAAAAAAGTGCAAATCCTAGAAATATATAAAGAAGCAGAAAAATAGCCCATAATCTTAACACTCAGAGACAACCACTGATGTTACCCAACATGCCACCTGTCCCACTCTGGCCTGAGGTGCCATCATTTTGCACCTGGACTTTCGCAGCAGCCCTCTGAGCTATTCCACCTCGGCTTCCTGCAAGGTGTTCCGCACGCTGCCTCTCAAACAAGCCAAGCAGCTCCTATTTCTTTTGCCTTCTAATACAGAAGCTTCTTTTCCCAGAGAGACACATGCTTTTCTCCCTCAAGTCCTTCAGGTCTCTGCTCCAATGTCCCCTTATCGGAGGGACTAGCCTATCTGAAACAGCACCCTTGCCTCCACCATCATCACCCTAATGCTGTCTGTCCTCTTGCTCTGCTTTGCTTTCCCTATGAGCGCTTAGCACTATCTGATATATATATATATATATTAAAATATGTACTAAATATATATATCTGAATTATAATAAATATGTAATATGATATGTGTCTATTTATTTGCTAATTGTCTGGTTCCTCTCACCTGAGTGGAAGCTCTATGAAAGCAGGAACGTAGTTTTTGTTCACTGTTATATTCATGGCCTTTAACATAGCGCCAGGCAAGTCATAGACCCTCAATAAATACTTGTTAAATGAATGAGTGAATGAATAAATCAACTGACATTTGTATTATGAGGTCTTCTTCCAAAATGTGTTGACATTTCAGGTCTCCGTGAATGACCTTGAGCACATCTCTAAATTTGAGCTCAATTCACATAGCCATTCAGAGGTAGGTGCATCTGTCTGCAAATGGGCAGGTTTCTATATAAGCTGTAACAAATAGAGTTGACCTTTTGTGCAGGCCTGTCTTAGTCTTTTCAGGTCACTATAACAAAATACCAGAAACGGGGTAGCTTATAAACATCAGAAATTTATGAGGCTTGGAAGTCCAAAGTCAAGGTGCCAGCAGATTTGCTGTCTGGTGAGGGCCTGTTTCCTGGTTCATAGATGGCACCTTCTCACTGTGTCCACACATGGTGGAAGGGGCAAGGCAGCTCTGTGTGGCCTCTTTTACAAGGACATAATTGCCAAAGCCCCACCTCCTGATAGCCTTGCTTTGGTGATTAGGTTTCTTTATCCTTTCTCCTTTTTTCTTTTATTTCTTTTTCTTTTGTTTTCTGTAGAGACGGGGTCTCACTATGTTGTCCAGGCTGATCCCAAACTCCTGGCCTCACATGATCCTCTCACTTCGGCCTCCCAAAGTGCTGGGATTATAGGCACGAGCCACTGTGTCCAGCCTTGATTAGGTTTCAACGTAGGAATTTGGCGGGAACACAAACATTCAGACCAGAACAATGCCTTAATGCAAGATATTATTTGTTCTTATGCATTTTGCTGTCAGAGGCAGGGCTCAGCACCTTTAAGACCAAAATAATCAAAGTAAGCAGCAATAAAAGTAGGAGCAACCCAATGTCTGCAAGATTCATCCCTGGTGGGTTATGGGCTCATTTCTACTCCTTTTTTCCAGAACTTCTGACTGGCCCAGAACTTTTATTCTTCCCCCTGAACAACCCCAGATCATGGACACTTCACTTTAAAACTACCATTTTTGCAATTTCCCATTAATAAAGACCATAATGATGATGATGATAATGATGATAATGATGATGATGGGTGAAATTACATTATTTCTCTGACCATTTGAATCCTTCAGCAGATGCGGTTTCGTCAGTCAGAACGTTCGCTGACCATCATGTGTAGTACAGGATGCCAGGTGCCGAGGGAAATTATAAAGGTTTGTCTTGTCATTGCAATGGCCTTGGCCATGGAAGACACTCACTAAATATGTGCTGATTGATTCATTATTAAACCCTTTCGATTCTCTGTTCATAATGCTGCTCAATTTTTCTTCTGCTAATTTTTATTCTAAATCCAAAGCATATTTTATGAAAACTTTGATTACAACCCAATGAAAATACCTAATGACACAAATTAGGAATTTAAAAAAACAGATAATAAAAGGAGCACAGTAATATTTCATTGGAAAGCATAAAATCACCGGAAAACTAGCTCACTCTCACCGAAAAGAACATCTTGTAGCTGCAGTAACAGAAAAAAGGTAAAAAGGTATCTGTTCCCTTGTACAATCAAATTCTGTAACTTAGACTTATTTAGACTGTGTGATAATTCAAACAAAGCCTGAATTGAAGGATTTTTTTCACCCTATGTGTAGTTTAATGAATTTTGTAAAAGAGTTAATGTATAAACAAGAGTTTAAGTGAAAATTTAACCTACTTAAGGGAACATGGCAGACGGTGCTGGCTGCCTAGTCAATGGGCATTCTTTCTTTCTTCATTACTAACAAAGCTCAGATTTTGTTGAAGGCAGCAGTTTAGCCCAGCAAAAGAATTCACCTCTCCAGATTCTTTGCAGCTCATGGTGGTTTTATTTCCCAGCCTAGGACATGAGATTAAAGTGGAAGGTGACAGAGTTGTTTTCCTAATAAAAAGTCTAAAGTCAGCTGGCAGGCATCTTTTACCCTTACCCCTTCTCCCTCTTTCTCCATCTCAAATACAGATGCAATAGCTGGAGGAGAAGCAGCCATTTTGCAACCATGAGGATGCAAACCACATGGTCAGAATGGTGGGACAGGAAGCTCAAAAAAGCCCATGCCCTCAATGGCTTCTTTAAATGCCAATACCAGCCTTGAACTACCACCTCAGACCCTGTGGAAGCCACTGCAGTCAGGTTTCTGCTACACAAAGCCAAACGCAATTCTGATTGATGGGATAAAACTTTCGAAGGCCCCATGTATGTGCAATTTGATATAGACATTCCAGATGCAGTATAAATAATAATGCTTTTCTTGCTGGTTGTATGTGTTAGCCTTTACCACTCTATCAGCCTTGTTCTCACCACTATTATTAACTGTAAAATTTTATAAAATGCACAATTTCACATTTTTCACTGACACAGCCCACATTAGTATGATCGTGGTATTATTTTCAATATCTCAGAATTTCAACATTATTTACTAGTTGTCTATTTAAAGTCAGTGATGTGGGCAACTGAAGAAAGAGGCACGTATCTCAGTGTAAGCGCACAGATTTCATTGTCATAGAAACCAGATTGAATCCTGCCTCCACTTACCCCTTAACAGCTCTGTGGCCCTGGATACATTACTCCACCTCTCTTGTCTTTGCCCGCCATCCTGTAAACCCTGGACAACTACAATCATCACAGCACTTACCGCACTACACTGAAATCACTAATTTACTTCTCTTTTTTCTCCACTGTACTGTGAGCATTCTGAAATTTGGAACAGTGTCTTCAATGACTCTCTTCTCCCAGTATCCAGCCCAGTGCCTACCATTTAGAGGATATTTGATGAATATTTGTTGAATGAATAAATAAACAATTCTGAAACCATAACTAGTTGACTTTCCCAATATGAAATTTCCCTACAAAGGAAACTTAGAAAACACAGAATTCGAAGATAAGAAAGGTGGCTGGAAAATGAACTGCCATGACCAGCCAGAGAGAATGTATCCCACCAGAAAGTATTTCCCCAAACCAGCATGGTACCGCGTCTCAAGTGGGAAGGCAATGTGCCTTCTTAGTCTCTCTTCTACTGTCTCTTAGTGGAACACGTGGGAATTTAAGAGGCTAATCAATGGTATTTAAAGTCAATTTGAAACAAATGATCCCCTGGAACGAGAGTCCATTGCATTCCTTAGATTTGGCTTCTTTCCTTCCCATCTGCGAAGGACTCTCTGTGCTCTGGACTAGATGGTGTGTAGGGAGGGATAATTTCCTTCTCCACATTATATGGCTGCATGTTGGTGTCACAGAGCTGTGTGCCATGTGCACCCACAGCCTTCACATGGGGATGGTACAGGCAGGACAGGGAGAGTGACAGTGCTTCTCCCCAGGGCTGGGAGAGACAGGCTCTCTGAAGCACAAATCCACGTCCTGCTGTGAGTCAGAATCAGCTAAATGCATGGACCACTCACTGGAAGGAAGGAAGGAAGAAAGAGGAGAGAGAGAGAGAGAGAGAAGAAAACAGAAGAGAGAGAAAGGGGAAGGGAAAGGGAAGGGAAGGAAAACTGCTCTAGGAAGGAGAAGGAGTGGGGAGATAACTATTCAATGATATCTGAGGTCTCAATATTGAGAGCTCGTTATATCAAGCACCACGCAAACGACTTCCCACAGACTATCTCACTGCAGCAACTGTAATGAGATGAGTGTTACCATTATCCCCATCTACAGATTAAGAAAAAAAACTGAGGCCCAGAAAGATTAAGCAACATGGCTGTGATATACAGCTACAGAATGATGGCACCTGGATTTAACCCATGGTTTATGGCTCCAAAGCCTATAGCTTTAAATATTCTGATAAACTGCCTCAAAGAGAGTACTGTTTAATGGGAAACACACATATACACAAACACAAATACATATACACTTACATACACACACATACACTCGCATGCACATACACACATTCACAAACACACACACATTCACGTATATACACATATATGCTCACATGCACACATAGACATATACCCACTCACATAACACACTCTCTCTCTCACACGCACACACACGAGATCCAGCCTAGGGCTGCCCACCCATAGAAACCCTCCAGACACTTGCTGATTGGAGAGAGCACTTTGCTGCACCCAGTACTGCCCACATTTTCCCCTTACCCTCCCACTCCTCATAAAGGTCCCTGGAGTTAGTCAAGGACTCTCTCTTACAACATGTTACAGGTTGTGCAGATAGCAGAGGGCTAAAAAGACTTTCAGAGCCTGAAGGGATGTTCCTGTATGGGCATTTTTAAGTGATCGATTAGAACATCTCATTATGGGTCCCCCTGAAAACATTGTTTATCCCAAGGAAGTTGCTCATCTCTGATTGGTTTTGTTAAAAGTCAAAAGTGGATGAATGCAGAGGCCTGTCTATTTCAAGCTTAAAAAAGAAAAAAACTCATCTCATTTTGTGGATATTTTCCCCTTTTTTCATACAAAGGGAACTTATTCCTTTTGTCTTGTTGTTTTCACACATGATATCACAGACAGTGACGAGGCAATCCTTAGAGAGCTTCTATTTGAAGTGGTTCAATTAAAGGATGAGTCGCATTCTCAGTGCTGTTTTTCAGGATCTGAGATATTTTCCACTCTTTCTCTTTCCCACAGCCAACACAAGGAAAATGGACTGTGGGTCAGGTAATGTAAGCAACAGACCACGAGATTATTGCCAAAAATGTAACCACCCAATCGACTCCAAAGGAAAATATTCATTAAAGTGACACATGTTAATAGTATTGAATTCAAAACACTTGTTTGGACATCCAGATGTCGGAAAGTGCCATATCCTGATTAGCTGAAATATTCGCGGTTCTCTCAGATCTTCCTTCCTTATTTTGATTGCAAGTCAAGTTTCAGGAAAATTCTTTCCCACTACTGTCTACTGATCACATCGCTAAAGCATTTAAAAATCTTACTTGTTTCCTATAAGAAGAAATGGAAAGCACAACCACAAATATTTGTGTAAATGTCACCATTTATTATTGGAAGCTTTGTTCAGTCTGTTAGAGAATTATTTCAGCAAGTTCTCCTAGCTGGACTCCTCTTCAGACACTTCCTACACAGAACACGCACACCCAGACACGCCCGCACACTCACTCACTCTCTCTTTTTTTTAATGCAAATGATTTTCCTTTTCTTTTACCTTCTATCTCTAGTGTCCAGATAGAAGCTATATGTCCATTATGAGTGTTTTCAAGCCCAGGGGCAATGGAAAGGTGAAGGAGCTATTCTCTCCCATAGAAGGCAGAAAACAAAATCCACAGAAAGAGAAAGCACTTCCGGAAGGCAGCAAGTTCACAGCCCAAAGACCAGAGTGAGGCAGCAAAATTCAGTTTTAACTCTTTCCTGGCATGCTCTGAACCAGATGCCCAGGATTTCATTTTTATGGAATTAGATCATAAATGGGACCAAGCTCCCTGTCCAGTCATTTGTCACCAAATAGCAAGAATGTGGTGTCCTAACATGGAAAGAATGTCATGCCCTAAACATTTATTTCTGTCCACGTCTTTCCCAGCCTTGAGATCAAAACTTCAGCTAGTAGATAAGCATAGGTCCTGGCCCCGTTCTCCCACCCACCCCTCACCTCCCCAGTAGATAGCACCTCGCTTGCCCAGCCTGGCACATTCATCTTCTGCATGTTTTAGCCTGGCTGGGGCTGCAGTGATCTTTAGCCTCAGTTATGTTTATGCAATTCGTCTCCTTCACATTTTCTCACACCCATTCATCTCTCTGCTAGGATTAGAATTCCTCTCTCCATCCTCCTTTGCCTTGCTGGTGTTTCTAGGAAAGCAATTCTGTATTTTATTCACTGAACAAATATCAGTCATTTCTCCAACTCTATCACTTATTCATGGCTGTTTCTGTAAGAGGAGCGTGTATGTAGAGAGGGAATGTGGGAGCGGGGGAGGGATCCAGTGGATTTTCCAAACACTCAGGTGCTAGACTGGATTATCTCTGGGCAGCATCGTGGAATGCTGGAACTGGCTTTGCCCGCATTAAGATCTGTGCATGAGGGGTGATTCACCACAGCAATGTCAACAGTTTCTTATCCAATAGTCAAGTGCTTTAGTCTCTGCATAGTTCCTCCTGTATCAAAGGGAACTATGCTTTCTTACACAGAGAAAAATCTAGATTGGCAGTTTCTCCACATTCTTTCTTTGCACACTGTGCCCAAGACTAGCATTTGCCACATGGTTACACAGCAAGAATTGAGTGAATTTATTTGATATCCGATTTTCCCAGACTTAAAAAAGAAAAAAAAAAGCAGAATGCTTAATGATGGGAAGAAAAACGTTGGCCAAAATAAATGACATTTGGATCCGAGTCAAAGGTTAATATTTTTATTTCTATTCACACCTTAGTTGTGTGATTGCTTTGGCCTAAGCTATTTGTACAAGCGTGTTGCTTTGCATAAGAGCCATAGCCCCCCAAAATATAGAAATACTATTGGGAGGAGAGGGGTACAGGTTCTAAGATTAGTCTGTCTGGGATCAAATTCCAGCTGTACTTCTTATTAAGGTGGGCCTCTGGAAAATTACTGAACTTTCTAAACCTCAATTTTTAAAAAGCAAGGCATAATGATAGTACCTTATCTGCTATGGTGATTGGGAGATTTAAATGAGATATTTCTTATAAAGCTCTTAGTTCAGCACCTGGTACAAGAGAAAAGATTTATAAATACTAATTATTATTATCACTATTAATACTACTAAAGCAAATCCTCTTTTAAGGGACCTATGGGAACTTACTAGTTCGTTAATTTATAACCTTGTGAGGAATCATTTTGTCAAGGAAAAAATTGTTTTGCAAAGTAAAAATTATGCCCTAATTAATTGTCATATACATATGAACATTTTTATGGCCAAATGATATTCACATCAATTTCATATTTCATTAAAAAGTGTTACCAAACATGTTTACACACACACGAAGCATATATGTGTGTGCAAAATATATATATATAATATATACATGCCTAGGTATTGTGTGTGTATATGTATAAATCTACAGTTTCTTTCTATTGGATCAAATATCAGTGCTCCATAAATCAGAGGAGACACCCACCAATATTTTCTTCTTAAGACTCCAGAGAGGGAAAAATTATTTAATAATCAATAGCTTCCTATGTTGCAACCCTCCAGGGTCATTTCAGAGGACAAAGTTTAGTGACATAAACATCATTTCTCCATCTACAGTCTCAGTCTCTGACTGCCTTAGCAGTCACTGTGAGCACAAGCCTCCCGAGGTTACCAGCAGGAATTCCAGCTCCCCAAAATGCTCAGAGCATAAGTCATCACTGACGTTGACTTGAACTGATTTACACTGCCCACGCTTCTTCCTTACTGAGTAGCAGTCCTTCAAAGGATCGAATGAGATCATCTCCCTTTCTCCCCACTTACTCTCTTGTTTAATAGGGTTGGGAAAAACTTAAAGTGCTTTTAAAGCTACTGGGTCCTACAATGTCTCCAAATATCCTAACACCCTCCATTTCTCCATTCCACTCTGCTCTAACCAGACCCCATCAAGTTGTGTTCTGAAGGGAATTTTCTCTTTCAAAAAAAAAAAAATGAGGAAATAAATTATAGACAGAACTATGCAATATTCCATTCTAATATACCTTTACCTCTTTGGTGAGGATTACTTCTCAGCTATTCTGTGTGATAAAGACACAATCTTGTTAAGATTTTTGTTTTTATTTTGTCACGCTTTCAGCTTTTTTGTTTGCTCAATACCCACAAAAAATACAGATATCATGTTGCCCTTCCTTTGACTTCCTTATATATCCAATTCTCCTAAATTGTGTCTAACTTTCCCATTCAGTTCACAGTTTCTTGTTAAAATGTGCCCCCAGGAAAGAATGCACAAGATGAGAGAGATAATATTTTTGGAATTCTTAAAGGCTCTGTCATTGGGATTTCCAGGTGAAAACCGATTTCTGTTGACACAGACTATCTATTAAAATCCATATAGACCATGTCTCATCATGTTTTGTTCGGGAACTACCGCCATTGCCTTTATGCAGGAGGAGTAATGAGAACTTCAGTAGCTGTTGTTCATCCTCCAATTCAGGATCCATTTAACCTTCAGGAGAATGAGAAGAACACAAGAGGAATGGAAAGGAAAAAATAAAGAAGAAAAAGATGGTAGAAGCAGCTCTCTCATCTACATAATGAGCAAAATTAAAGATTCTAGAAGAAGAAAAGCCCTGCCCAGCCCCAACTTCAAAACCTATCTAAACTGATTTCCACCAGCCCCCAAAATCTTCCACTTCGGATTATTGGTCATTCTCACCCATCGCCTGATCTGGCCAATCTTAGTTAAAATAGGGGATGTTTCATCCCAGATATAAATGAGTTCATCCTTTGAATAAAATTGTTCTCGTTCGTTAAGTTCAGTAGGTTACAACAGCCTTTTCAGTATCTTGAGTTTTCCTTCCCACGGACTTTCACAATTAAGAAGGCAGCCGTTAATTTAATTGTTAAAATAACAATTAAAAGCACCCAGGTCTTGTTATTTTGGCCCTTAGCAACAGCCATCCTCTGGTTTGTTTAAGGGTGGGAAAGGAGAAGAGAAAACAGACACCCGCTGGGCATTATTCTAATGAGGATTCCCCATTTGGCAGCCAGCACAGACCAGCTCCTGTTTTGCAGAGCAGTTATCCCCGGGGTGCTAGAGAGGAGAAGACAAAGGCAGAGCAGGTGCTGAGCTTTCCCAAGTCACCATTCACGAGGGCTTTCTTTTGTTTTGTGCCAGAGAGTTGGTATAGGCCGCTAATGAAACTCGGAAGTTGCAACTGGGCATGCGCAAGTAGACAAACAAGCGCGCTCTCCATGCCTCCAGACCAAGCCGAGGGTAGCAACCTGAGAAAAAGCTCAGAGAAACAAAATCATCTTAGCTTGGAGAATATAATGACTATTTAGTTGGTGAGCTGGGCTGAGAAATGCCTTTCCCTTTCTCGGCCAACCTCATGTGTTTGGAGGCCTGTCTCCAAATGGATGATGTCATAGAGCAGAGATATGTAAATGGAAATTGATATCCATCAATCACAATATACCAGGCAATCAACGGCTCCACTGAGGGTTCTCACAGAGAAATGATCCCTAAATGCCACAAAGGAGCAACCTGCAATGCAATCTCCTTTCTCTAAATCATGTAAAAAGGGCCTCATCGAAAGAAAGCACAGAGGGAGGTTTTCAGGGCACTTTTCTTACTTTTTGGTCAAAGATCTGCTCTTGCTAGCAAGGGGGAAATCTGTCACGTCATAAGGATGCAAAAGGTGGTATGAAGGCATAGAATAGAATGGGAAGACCACATGGAATGGGAATCAGGGGACCTGGATCTCGTCCCAGACTCAGAAGACAAGTTATCTAACCTCAACAGGTCTCAGTTTTCTCATCTGTGAAACTTGGGGATTAGACTAGATTAGATTGTCCCCAAGTCTCTTGCTGTTATGAGATTCTGTGATACTTTAATATTGACGCTCTTCTGCAATGAAGCCATGCTGGACACTTAAAGAAATTTCAGATTCAATGAGATTTCGATCCTTCATCTGCAACAACAGTCAATGCAATAAAACAATAAGCAAACAGAAATGGAAATTAAATTAACTACCATAATAGCTCTTAGTATAATTGCCTTGTTCATGTTTTAACAAAGTGGTCATTTGAGAGCGAAAATTTGAACGGGAAAGCATTAAACAAATAATACTTATCATTTACAGCGTCTGAAAGCAAAGAATTAGTAAAATGTGGAAAATGGGGGAAAGGTGTCAGAATTGCTGGTGTTCGGTATTACACTTACTGACAATGTAGAGAGAAGAAAGATATTAATTAATATAAACCAATTAGAAAATATCCTCCTTGCATAAAAAGCTATTAATTGGCTATAGTGGTTTTCAGGGGTACCTGGTATGAAGCCTCGGTTTTGCAAATTCAATACATTCTCACTAATGACCATGATAAAGGATTTTAGACAAAAAATAGTCACTTTCTCTCCATCTGGGAAGCCAGGCCAGGCTCAATAGAGAAATGCTAGTGGTCGATTGGACTAAGCGCAGATACAGGGTGGAAAATTGTCCATTTGAATCTCACCTCTTCCCAAGCCTTCCTGCTCTCAGCTGCGTCCCAGCACCGAGCTCAGTGCAGGCACATAGAGGACACCCAGCAACGTGTCACTGAATACACTCGCACATCTCGCAGGAGAGTCGTCATTCCTGTGTCTTCTTCATCTTTGTCAGTTATTCACTACTCATTCATTCAAAAACTATGAGCCAATCACTATACTCGCTGCTGGGGATAAAATGTCATTTAAGCAGACATTGTTCCTCATGGAGAGCTCACTCTAGTAGAAGAGAGAGATGTTAACCAGATGACCACATAAAAATTCAGTATATAATTATAAACAAAGATACGGTGGCACCATAAAGGAAAAGGTAGAGCAATGTAAGAAGAGGCCCCACTTTCATTCTGGTCAAGAGTGAGAAACCTGTTCTAGAAGCTTCTTCGAAGCAGTGACTGTCAAAACTAATATCTGAAAGATGAGTACCAGTTGACAAGGCAAAAATGAGAAAGAAGTAATTCAGACATAGGGAATAGCAGGAGGTGGAACCAGGCATGGCAGGCTGGAGCATGGTAGCCAGAGAACAGACAGTGAAAACAAGTCA
>RJWJ010006095.1:0-64391 GCA_004363605.1 Indri indri
AGCTACAGCTGTTTCTTCTGGGAATGTTTAATTCATAGGATCGGTAGATCTAAATTACATGTTTAAAAGCACAGGTTAGGGTTCTTATAGCTCTCCATGTGTATGCTTAGTAGCTTTTGTAAATTTTTCATGGAGTGATTTATATGATTACACACAAATTTAAAAGTTTATTGTGTTGTCTTATTATTACTAAGAATGAGAAGGGTGAAGATTGTCCCAGAGTGAGATACTGTTTGCGCAAGATCTATCAGTCTGTTCTTATTAATATAATATAATATAATATAAGCAGCAGTTGGCAATAATTTTTTTCAGTTTTAACCCATTAAGTGGAAAACACTAATTGCTAAAGTATGTTTAATTTGCCACTACCTGTGCTTAGAATTCTCTTTTGCAACCAATGTTCATGATCAAGCCCCATCCCTCCTCCCCACTAAATTAATGAAATTTTTTAATTTAATAATAGTCAAATCACAGCAAGAAGTGTTAGGAAGCTTCCACTGTTTATTTCAAACCCTGGTTATAAGTGAAAGGTCTACCTAAATAAACTCCCAACCTATGAGCTGATGGTGAAATAAGGATGTTGAAAGGTATGTGTTTTATTTACTGCCATTTTGAATGTTTAAAACCTGAGAATACTAAATGGGGAATTCAGTGCCTGTCTGCCAGTCAGGACGGGCTGACTAATCTTGAAGCACTAATCAGGAGAGGATGAGGCAGTGCACATCATTACCTCGCCAAGAAAGAAATCCCTTTGAAGGCAATGAAGACTCTGCAGGCAGAGGGTCTTACACAACTGTCAGCTGAAAACGCATCTGGGAACCAAATAAATCATTGTACCACTCTCCAGATGTGCAGGATAACCGTTTTCTTTGGGAAAAGAATTCTTTAACCTCATTAATTCTCCTCCAGCACTATGCATTCCTCCCCACCCTACCCTCACCCCAAAAAAATGCCCAACCAAGCTTTCTCTGCTGACACTTGCGAGAAGAAGTGGAATTCATCAGGACTGATAAACTATCAGGCTTGAATACATTTTTCAGAGAAAATTTTCTTACTCCTTTCCTCTAAGGCTGTGATCCCCAACCCCTGGGCTGTGGGACCGATACCCACCCGTGACCTGCTAGGAAATGGGCCGAACAGCAGGTGAGTGGCAGGCAAGTGAGTGAAGCTTCATCTGTATTTACAGCCACTCCCCATCACTCGGCGCCCCCCACCTCTGGTCTGTTGAAAAATTTTCTTCCATGAAACTGCTCCCCGGTGTCAAAAAGGTTGGGGACCGCTGCTCTACGGAGACCCTTATCTAGACTTTTAAAAGATTCATTTTGGTTAAAATATGATTAAAGCAAGATAAATCTATGGCAGGCAGCATAGTTTCCTATTACCACAAAGTTAATGGTGAAAAAAATATTTGGCTATGTTGTAAATCCATTAGAATAAATTAATAGTTCCACTGACACATTCAAAATAAAAATGTGGCTGTCATAAATGTAATTAAATAATTCAGTGGAAAAATTAAATGTTGAAACAATTACCCACACAGTTTAAAGCATTATAAAAATATTATTGGAAAGAAAAATGGAAGCTGTTATTAATAGAACGTGGAGATTTTCATGTCTTTGGCTTTTTGCCCCCCTCATTCCCTCATAATGAAAGGAAAGAGAAAATAATATTTATGAGGTGCCTTATATGTGACAATAAGTACTTTCGTATCCATTATCCCATTTGATTATCATAACAACCTTGCAAGCCCACTTAACAGACAAGGTAAAGATAACTGAAGCTTGGAGATGCCAAGTAACTTGCCCAGGACCACATAACCAGTCCGTGGCTGAGTTAGCATTCTAGTTAAGGCCTGTTCAACTCCAAAATACCATGCTCTTTCATCTGTATCATTTAGCCTCTCACCTCAACCCTCCATTCCACGTCTCGTCTGTGGTACCACGGCAGCCCTCTCCCCTGCCCCATCCTATAGCCGTCAAGAAATGCACATTCCTCCCCTGGCCCCATGACTATATCCTTGACTTCTATTTAATGTTTAATCCCTAAGTGTTAAGGAACAGTAATGTAAAAATTAATAATAATAATTAAAATAAATCAGGAGGCAAGTAATGCAATTGGGGACTCTCTTTCTCTGACAGAAATCTGCCTACTCATGTCAGTCGCTCGTGTTGGGAAGGTACCGGGAGGGCAGCCAACAGTAAGTAGGAGTGGGTGTAGCAAAACGCAAAAGGAAGAAGGAGAGCTGCTAAAAAAAGACTGACCATATGTAGCAAATTATAAACTCTCTGGCTGCAAATATAATTTCTGCCATCCAGGGCCTCTTATGGGAGCACACCTCAGACGCACTAAAGAACCACTGGGTAGGACTCAGGGAATGCCCAAGCAGGGCAACCAAACCATTCTAAGAGGTGGATCTTCTCCAGGACCCACGCAGCTGCCACCAGTGGGTCCAGAGATGGACGGCCTGGTGTTAACAGAGATAATGATATTATTTCAGGGTTACTTTCCAACCTCAGCTCAGCTTCAGCCTGTAAAAAAAAAAAAAAAAGCTGACTCCCTGGCATAATCCAAAACTTGGAGATTTCTAAAAAATGTACAAAAAAGGTTTCATTCACCCAAAGTTACGGTTAGCAAAGAGCACAGACCTAGAAGTAAAGAGAATTCCTGTGTTCTGAGTAATAAAAACCACCTTATGCAAGAACATGCACCATCAACACCCCTCCCCAAGAATGCTTTCTGCAAAGTAGAAGAAAGCTGAGAACTGCTTGTTGTGGTTTGAAAGTCCCTTCCCCATAAACTACTTCCTCTATTATTCTGAAACAGCCTGAAATTTTCATATCACACTCCCCTTTGGAATAAGACTCTCAAAGAACCCCATTAAGATGTAAAGTTTATCTTGAGAATTAAACAAAGAAGCTAATACCACCTATGAACACCACCGGGTCAAAAAATTTTATTAGAATGGTTCATGTTATTAGCAGGGAAGAGGAAAGCAATTTGCAGGATTCAGACCACTGCCACCAGAGAGGAAACCAGTACTAGCACTGCCCTGTTGTCCTTATACTAGTGTGGCTCGCTAGAGAAGACAGAAAACAGGCAAAGGCTAACAACAACAGCAGATACAACTTCAGTGCAACTCTTTATAACCGAACACCACAGTTTCCACCACTTACCAGTACATCTCACAGTTTTACCTAGTAACTCCAACTACATGTTTTCTCCCTTTAAGTCTTTCTCTTCCAGGTTTGCAGCTGAGTCTCAGTAACAGGGGAGAGAGGAGCCAGTTGCACTAGCACTAGCCTATAAAAGGGAGGGGGCTTCGCTCTTAGCACTTCTTTCCCCTCACAGCCTCCCCCATGCATGACAAGGACTTCCCTGTCAGATGCCCCCAGCACCCTGGCTCCTCGAACTGCAAAGTTTTCAGGAAATTAACCATGACTTCTCTTCTCAAAGTCTGCAGACCCTAGATATATATCTAATACAACATAGGATTTGTTTTGACATTTAGACAACTTTTCAGTAACATTTCTGGTAACATTCTGAAGTGAGCCTTTACAATGTTTGTGTTTCTGTGTGCTTTCACTATTTTTTGACACACATGTGAAGATACTCTCAAACTATTACATGTTCTTTGCCTTGGAGACAGCGATACGCGTATGCTCCATCACAGAATCCAGTTCATCCCAGGTTCCTACCTCCAGGTGGCCTCTGACTCTTTTATATTTTTTCTATATTTTAGGGTATTATAATTTGGTAAATTATTTTAATTTTTTTAATTAGGCAGTGTAAAAGTCATGAAATAAATGATAATTGGGAGGTTTATAAAGCATATTTCCCTACATGTAGAACATATCGCACACTGTGGTGTAGCGGAAAGCAGGCTGGGAATGGAGCCAGCGGACCTGGGTCCTGGTGAACTGCCCCTGCTGGCAGAGCCCTGGGGGACCTGTGAGACATTCACTCAGGGCCATGTCTTATGTCTGTGTAGTGAGCGGTGCTGAGTGGGGAGTTTTCTGAGGACCATTCCAGACACCTGGTTCTATATTTGGAAGGACTTATTAAAGGGCACTTGTTGTCTTTCTACTTCTCTTCACAAATCTTTTCATCTAAAGTATGTGTCTCAAATGAGTAGCAGAGACAAGAGGCGATGACACATCTCGCATCATGAAATACTGTGCAAATAGAGCTGAGCGACATTAGGAGCCTCGAGAAATGTGGAGCCACTTTCTCACTTAAAATTCTTCACTTCACACACAGATCTAACTGACCGCAAGAAAAGGTACTTCTCTGTGAACCTACAATTATCTCCTTTTCTCTCGCTCTTTGTAATTATCACCCTTAGTACAAGTTGACTGTGGATGTGGTTGATTGACCTGTCAATAAATGAGCTTGGGTAGCTTTGCTCACACCAGGGAACCAGGGAAAATGTTGAAAACTCTGAACAACTGGGGAAGGGTCCATCCCATGCCCTGGCTCCATGCACATGAAATAGTTCATTCTAAATCCCATGTTCAACATTTCTTGCTTTTTTTTTTGTATAGTTTTATTGCATTTATATTCATTCACAAAAATTATATTTTCATTCTGATTGGTTTTGACGCTATAAAAGTATGTCATGTTGTTTGTGCTCTTTTGAAAACTTTCTTTTTTTGCTTACTATTATATTTCTAAGAATTGCCCATATTCCTGCACTTAAAGACTATTTTTAAAGTAACATACATTTTCTGATTTAAAAATTATGCTCACCAGGGAAATTTTAGAAAACATGAAAAAATTCAGGAAAGAAAATAAAACTCACCATAATCCTATATTTCTTTTAGTCTTTGTCTTTCCAATGCACACATTATTTTTTTCTCACAAAATTGGGATCATGTTGCATAAACAATAAATAAGTAAATAGGTAATTACACATTTTGATAAGTGCAGGGAAGGAAATAAATAGTACCGTTTATTTTCTGCATAATAAAAAAGGAGTGAAAACCATTGAATTGTATACTGTAAGTGGGTGAATTTTATGACATACGAATTCTATGTCAATAAAGCTGTTTTTAAAAAAGAAAAATAAGGTGAAAGTAGAGAGGACCATCTTAAGGTAGACAGTGAAGATCTCTAGTATGCATTACACAGAATAAGAGATTGTGAGATAATTTGGCAAGTCAATTAATATCTAAAATAATTTATTTGATTTGTTCATATGCATACTCTTGGAAGACCCCAACAACTCTCATTAACAACATGTTATGTTACATCATTAATTATTGGCATTATTTTTAAAACTATTTTCTTTAAATATTTTCAGAATTGCCACACTAAAACTCTAGTTTATTCAACATTCCATACATAAGCCATATTTATAACCTGAGAACACAAAAGAATAAACCGATCTGAATTTTTCTCAGACTTTAAGCTGAAAAAAAATCTATTTAGATCAATCTTCTCTTCTAGCTGTTCAGGAGTAAAAAAGAAAAAAAAAACAAATATAGATAAATCTCTTTAGTTATATAAAGTTTGAGAAAATTCTTAGTACATTATGATCAATAGAGAGGTTAATATCTTATAATGGCAGCAAAATCACTTTTGCTGCTACAATTACATGTATTCAAGAGTCCTAAAGGACTTATATGAAATACTTATTGCGGTGTCTCTATGAAATGAGTAAATCCATAATCATTTTACAGGGTGAAGACTCTAGGCCCTGAGATGTAGACAATTTGTCAAACTGGACCATTTGCAGCTAGAATGCCAGTTCCTTATTGCTGGTTCACAGGAGTCCACACTGTACACATGGGGATTTAGCATATATCTAGTTGAACTCATCAATACAGATAGCCCAGTTGGATAATTCAATTCGATTGCCATCTAAAATCTGACCACTGTACACAGCTCACAGAAAAATTACAGTTGATGACGACTCATATAACCATAGTAGTCAGTACTCTTTCAATTGCAGGAACAGAATCCAATTAAACCAGCTTTTTCAAAAGGACGATTTATCGGAATCTCATAATGAGAAAGTCCAGGGGCAGTCCTGGTTTGAGATATTCCTGGGGAACAAATAATATCATCAGGAATCTGCCTCTTTTCCTCCATCCCTTCGTTCTGCCTCCACCTTCTTTCTCAGAAGGTCTCTCCCCACAGTACCAAAGGTGGCCACTGGCAGCTTTAGACATACTGTCCTCACAGCTAATAGGCTCAGCGAAAAGAACGAACCCTTATCCCGGACAGCTCCAGCAAGAGCTCCAGGGCAGACTCAGACAAGCCAGCCGAGTCAGGTGTCCACTCCTGACCCATTACTGCAGTCAAGTTCATGGGTAGTTTGATGGTCCAGGCTTGGGTCATGGGCCTGCCTCTGATCCAAAGGTTGCAGTCAGCCCCATCAGAACACCCATGCCCAAGAATTAGGAAAGAATGGTACCCACCTAGATGTCAGGCAGACAAAAATCTTGCCCACCACAATGACTATGTCCATGGTTTATTACTCTGGCAATAAAGACTGTAGCCTTAGGCTATGAAAATCTATCAAGTCTTGTGCCTTAATTACGTAGACGCTGCTGTTACCCTGTGATTAAAATGATTAATCTCGAGTCACAGACAGAAGGGAAGTTTAGGGAAAGTCTGCCTGCAAAGGCCTCCTTGGCTCTGAATTTAGATATGAAAAGTCTAGGACGCACGCGTCCGAGTGCTGGAGTCTTGACTCCCAGTTTAGCATATGTGCCGGCATATGCGTATGCTGGCATCCGGCGCTGGTGCACCAGCACTACTCCGTGACAGCTCCGTGACTCAGGATGCAAAGCTGTCAAATTCAACAAAACAGACTAACATCTTGGATGTATTCATGTTCTTTTGATGTACATATGAAAACATTAAGATGAAACCTCTCTGAATATCTTTTTGGCAACTTCATGTCATACAATGGACCAAAAGTTCTGCAGGCTGTAAATACTGGAGCTGATAATAATACTTTTTATACAGATCTCTCTAAATGTTATTTTGTTTTCTTAATACTGTATTGTATGACTAGCCATCCAAGGTAAAAATGTTCCCATCAAAAGTACATTCCTTTAAAAATACAATTCAGAAAAATAACTATTTTTAAAGCTGTAGTATATAACTCAGTATCAAGTGTGATGCCTCTCTGCTTCTATCATAGCAAGGTATCTTTTGAAACAAATATTCTAGAAGATCAGACTATCTCCAATCAGGTTTCTACTAGTGAGCCCCAAAATATGCCTCATCTGTACAGTGCTCTATAACTAGGATTTTAATGCTTGCACTAGGGAAAACATACTTCTATTAATGAACCAAGGGTATAACACCAGGACCAATTTGAACAGCCCACCTCTGACTCCTATAGTGAAAGAGAAAGCTATGATGAGGGAAAGAGGTTCCAGTTTAAGCCTGAGCTGTGTCTATGGTTAGAATTCAGACTTGTAGAGGTATGTCTGAAAGACAAGTGGCGTGTGATTCAGCTAGTACATATGGGTTTAAAGGACTGAAGTGAGAAACCAGTTGAGAGTAATTTATCCTAAGGTGAAAACATTTGCATGAGTTTGGCCCAACATCAATGCCCCGGTGTTAGAGGGCACAGCATAGTGTCAGCCTAGCAAACAAAGGGAACATAAATAAAACCTCTGTAAAAGTCTTTCTGTTAAAAATGGTCAACTGGACTCACACTTCAGATTCTTTGCCCTCCCCAAACCCTACTGAAATAACAGTACAGAGGTTTTCTTAAAGGCGTAAGCCCATAAGGACAAATGTGAAGATGGGAGACGTGACAAAAGCGAAAAAAAAAGCAAGCTAGAAAGCTGATGAAAAAGTGGTAACTGACAACACAGAACAAAGCTGAATCCTTATCTGGCATCTGGGAAAAGCCCCGAAGCAACCCAATTTATTCCTCAGAACCTCAGGTATCTCAGGAAATAGGAAAGAATGCTAGACTAACATAGGTTTGCTTAAAAGCCTTCAGATTGCCACTCGCCCCCATAGATGACAAAGGTTTTATTCCCTAGAGAGGGGAAAAAGAAGGCCTGTGGATTGTGAGACACCAGGCACCATTGCATGTGGGTGAACCATGTTGAAAACAGGGAGACAAAGTAAAATACAAGATGTTGAAACTCCCAGGCTTCATCTCTCACTCAGCTGCCATAACTGTCAGGCTTACACCCTCTGGCAGTAGGTTGGAAGAGCCCTCTCCAGGAATCCAGCCAGCCTAAGAGAAAGAAACAAAGTTATCAGCATCAGAAATTTACCTAACAGAACAGTCCAGCTGAATCACCCTCAACTGTACCACATACACACACACGAGGGTTTCCAATGCTTTTTATGTCCCATTTTTCCATATTAACAAGCAACTAAAGATACAAGATATTTAAGGAGAACTTCTATTATGAAAGATAAATAAACAAAAAGAGAAAAGCACCTTGGAGAGAACAGATTATGCAAGAAAAAGAAAGCTTTAAAAAAACTATCAGTAATAACCTGAGAAAGATAAGGGAGAATACTGCACTTACAAGGAAAAAAGAAGAAGAACCAGGTGGGGCCAGGAAGGTGGCTCACGCCTATAATCCTAGCACTCTGGAAGGCCAAAGCAGGAATACTGCTTGAGCTCAGGAGTTCAAAACCAGCTGAGCAAGAGTGAGACCTCTGTCTCTACTGAAAATAGAAAAATTAGCCAGGCGTCATGGTGTATGCCTATAGTCCCAGCTACTAGGGAGGCTGAGGCAGGAGGATTGCTTGAGCCCAGGAGTCTGAGGTTGCAGTGAGCTACAGTGATATCACTGCACTCTGCCCAGAGTGAAAGAGTGAAATTCTGTCTCAAAAAAAAAAAAAAAAAAAGAATCAGGTGGAAAATAAGAAAGAAAATTGGAAAGCCATCTAGGAAGCCCAATATACATAACATCGAGGAAAATAAAACAGAGAAGAACAAGAGAAATCATCAGCAACATAATTCAAGAAAATTTCCCAGAAATTGTGACAATATTTAGAACATTGAAGACAAAGAGAAGATCCCGAAAATGTATAGAAGGAAAAAAATTTTTCATAAAAAGGAACGAGCCAAAAGGGCACCAAACGTCTCAACAAAGAAGCTACAGTTAAGAAAACAATGGAGCATTGACTTGGTAACTGATGGAAAATAAAAGCCTTAAATTTTATAATTTGAGTCTGGGCACGGTGACTCAGGCCTATTAACCCAGTGCTTTGTGAGGCTGAGGAGGGAGGATCACTTGAGGCCAAGAGTTCAAGACCAACCTGGGCAACATTGCAAGATTCCACAGGGCATGGTAGGTATGCCTGTAGTTCTAGCTACTCAGGAGGCTGAGGCAGGATGATCACTTGAGCCTGGGAGTTTGACATTGCAGTGAGCTATGATCATGCCCCTGGATTCTAGCCTGGGTGACAGAGCAAGACCCTGTCTCTAAAAACAAAACAAAACAAAACAAAATTTATACTTTGAAACATTTAAGTTAAAATATCTCAAACATTTTTTTCTCCCATGCATTCTTTCTTAGGAAGCTATCAAAGAATGTGCTCCATCAAAATGAGGGAATAAACCAAGAAAGAGAAAAACATGAGCTCTAGAAAACAAGTTACACAATACAATAAAAGGGAATCTCCAAAACAATGGTGAATGAAGATTTACAAGGCAACTATGCAACAGACCCTTCCCAGATCAGAGCAGATGGTAGGTTCCAGAAGAAACTTCTTCGAGAAAATAAAATTGAGAGAGAGAACTCTTAATGTTTGTGAGCATAAGGAGACAAGATTTATATAACTGGAGTATTCTTTAGAGATGATTTAGTTGTCAGTACACAGAGAACAAACAAACAAACGAATAAAACAAGGCAAGACAATTACCTCCAGAGAAAACAAAGTAATTCCAGAAAAGAAATGTAATCACTGTGCTGTTCAGTTGTAAATAGCATTTATGGGGACTATTGATCTAAAAAAATACCTAGAATGTAAACTCCACATGTGCATGTATCTTTGGTTTTTTGTTCACTGATATATCTCAAGTGCTTAGAACCGGGTCTGGTCCATATTTAGTGCTCAATATTTTAGCTGAATAAATATACAGTATAACTATATTAGATGACAGGGGTATGAGAAGTGTGTATTTGCATAGTAAAGGCAGAAAAGGTAAATGAGATCTAAACCTTTCTATCCTTAGAAGGAAGAAATCTTACCAGCTATTTGAATAGAGATCATTTCACATTAAAAAATGTGTTAACTAGGCACAAAGCTAAGTTTATAAATTAGGGTAAAAAAAGAACTCTTAGGTATCAAGGAGGTAGATCTGAGTGAACCAAGGAAGCATTTGGAGGAGCCCTGTGGGCTGAAAGTCAGACTTCAGAAGACCATTTGGGGCTGGTACCACCAAGCTTGAAGAAAGAGCCCCATGAGGCTGACACCCAGACCTCTAAGGAAGTGTGCTGCTCAGCTAGTGCTGACGTTTCTGTGAGGACACAATGAGGCTGGTCCTGCAAGTTCGGGAAAATCTGCAAACTGGTTTCAGTTGCTGCAGTAGCAAGTAACTACCACCGCCACAATAAAGAAGCATACTGGGATAATGCTCACAGGAACAGGAAGCAGATAGGAGGAAGCAAGTCCCTTCTTTTCCTCCAGCCTTGCAGGCTCCCTCCAGTGCCCGCCCCCCCTTAAGCAGAGCCTGACATAGACCCCACAGGCCAAAGCAGAAACACAGTGTGCAGAGTCCCAATCCCAGCATCGGAAACAGAGTATAAACCACTGAAAAATGGGGTTCTTATTAATGTCACAGCAAAACCCCGTCTAGCCTTGAAACCAACCTCTGGTATTAGAAATCAGGATACTGGTTACTTCTGCTGAGTTACTGAGAAGAAGGAGGCATGCCGGGGGATTCCCGGGGTGCTGGTGATGGTCTGTTTCTTGATCTGAGCGCTGGTCTAAATGAATGGAGGTTGGCCTTTTGCATGCTACTACTTCCCTTTTCTCTCTCTTCTGCCTCAATGCTGATTTTCCTACCCCAATCTCAAAGATGTATCCTCTGTGCCATTCCAAGGGTGTCTTTCTTTTAGACACTTATTAGAAAACCCCTTACTTTAAAAGCCACCTTCTCAAGGCAACATCTGAATTTTAAATTGAAATCCTTCATTAGAGCAAAGATGTGTGTGTGTGTGTGTGTGTGTGTGTGTGCGCGTGTGTGTGTAAAACAAGAGACAGTTCAACGTAGCTGAAAACAGGTGATGTTGATAGGTACACCTGCATTCTATAAACTAGATTTTGGATGGGAAAATGGCTGTCAAGAGAAATCGTGGAGAATGAAAAATGTAGAATTCAAAACACAGTCAGGTCTATTCACACAGACAGCTCCAAGACCAGTGCAAACACAATGAATAAATATACTCAACATCAATAAAGCCAAGTTGAGGTTGAAAAGGAGCTTGGAAAATCAAAACTCCTGTTGTTTGGGATAGATTTTCTCCAGTGGGTTGAAAGCCAGCCTTGGGGGCAGCCCACAGAGAAAACAGCACAGGCTATGACCACTGGTTCACAGTTGCTACTTCAAGCTTGCTACAAGAAACTTCACAGTGAGCAAAGAAAAACCATAAGGCTGGGTTTATTGTATTTCACTTGTAGTTCTTCTATTTTGGTGAGATATTCTTTCCTTTAACTTGACCACACAAATAACATGTGGTTTTGTTTATCATGTTGTGAAAGGAAAGAAAACTGGAGCAGAGGTGCAAAGCTAAGAGGGCAGTGGTGCTGTGAGGCGCTGTCGTCCTCTCCCGACATGAAGTCAAGTCCCCAAGAACACAAGCACATCATCAACAGCACGATCTCCATAAATGGAACATTTTTCTTTCAATATTGAACGGGTCTTTTTCAAGTTGTCTGAAATCAGCAAGTATCACTT
Organism: Indri indri; assembly: GCA_004363605.1. Taxonomy (NCBI): domain Eukaryota; kingdom Metazoa; phylum Chordata; class Mammalia; order Primates; family Indriidae; genus Indri; species Indri indri. The sequence continues at coordinate 11,894 of RJWJ010006095.1, forward strand.
TTTAAATCAGAAAAAAAAATAATAAATTTTTAAAATGTTGAAGAAGCCTTCCCTCTTTGTCTCTTCAACTTCTCAATTCTATGTATGCAACACTGCTGAAAAAAAAAATCTCTTAATAGTTCTAACTGTGCAGGTCAGTGAATTCCTCTCAGTACCTGAGAGTTCAAATAGAGTCACAGACTAGGATGTCAACCCCAAAGTATTACAGCGACTATTGCAACCTGCAATAGTTCACAGACTTAGCAGGCCAAGGTTTCCTGCCTGGAAACTCCTGAAATTCTTGACATCCGACCATTCAAAGAGAGAATGCAAGAGGAGCATGCGGTGAAAGTAACAGTGAGAACAAGAACTAGAGTCCCTCATGCTGGTTGCTGTGGTACTTTTCTTGAAAGAATGATACTTATTCTTGAGAGATTTCCATCTTCAAATAGAGAACACAGATAGGAACACACAGTCTAAAATAGATGGAAATGTTCAGAGACTGAAAAATAAATACATATTTTTTCACTACCTTCATTCTGTTAGGCATATTGTTAATAAGATTCTTTCGGAACAAGACCTATATCTTTCTCTTTAGCTTCCCAGTTTCTCCCACAGAATAAGAAGGGGTCCCCCTGCATGGCTTTTCCAAACACTAATTCATTCCAAACTGAGGGACTGCTACCTGGGCAGCACTGCCCCCAGTGAACCTGTGTGTGAAACTAAAGATTCCATTGACTCTAACTCTCCTTTTAAACAGTACAATATTGCCCTTCAGTTGACATTTTTGTTTCTCATTACCATGTATATTATATATTCTTCATTTTTTCAAGATAGCAACTCTGTGTGTGCAGAGTTCTGTTAGAAGAGTGAATATATGCCCACTCTTTTAACATTGCTGAGATGTGTTTAGCAGTGAATTCCTGAGTACACACAAGCTTTATGTGAATGAAAGGTTAAGATTCAGTGTCACAACTATGCTGCATATGGTTAAAACATGTTAGCTGGCAGACAAAGGTATTAAGGAGAGGGCAATAATTAGTGCCAGGCTCTTCACTTGGAAATACTATTGAGAGCATATTTTCTTCTAGTGAATCACATTGTGACATGCATTGAATTTTGACAATGGGCTATCAAAATAGGAAGGGCAAAACAATTTTTTTCTATAAGAGACTGTCTAATTTCTTGGGAAATATCTGAAAATAGACTTGAAAGGCCCTTTTCTAAAACTTGCATGAATTCCGATTCTTGGAGATCTTTCTAAAGAGCATTCTGGAGGATGGCTCCATGCTGTTGATTCTGAGAACAGGTCCTTGGATGGCAACTCCATACTGAAGAGTGGAGACAATCCACAAACTCCATAAGGACAAGGGCAAGTGGGGGACTTGCAGTCCCGAGTGTGTCCCAAAGCCACTGAGCTCTCTAGACTCTTCCCACAAACTAATCCTCTCACCTAAGGAACATTAGTTCCCATATGTGTTTACACTGAAGAGGCTGAGAAACATCAAAATCTGGGAGCAATCACAAGACTGGTACCCCTTAAAGGGCAATGGATAGGCTGGGCAAGGATAGCAGGGTGTATTTAAACAAAAGCATTTGAAGAATATAACCCTTACATCAGTGAAGGATTTTCCAAGAGTTGTGTGTGGTCTGCACCATGTTTTCCCAATTTATTAGTGCTATTCAAATATAACGGTAGAATCAACTCAATGTGTGTGCTGGAAATTCCAGCCCCTTTGCCAAAACACTCTCTTGTCATCACCTCAAACACTGACATTCTAATCAATGTCATATTCCAGAGAATAAAATGGCAGAGGAAGAGCAAGAAGAAAAACTTGTTCTTCAGAACCCTAATCACTTGAAGTGAGCCCAACAACTCCAAATTGGGGTTCTTGCAAAGTTACCACTTCCTCCTGAGCTGAATCACCTCAACCTGGGGCTCATCCTGCCTGGCTGGATGAGGACATTTTTTAATGTCATGTTATAGGACGCATCGGTTGTTTACATTTCTTCACCTCCCACTCATTCCTCAACCCATTCCAATCTGGCCATAGTACCCCACCCTTATTATTCCTGCAAAACAGCTCCTACTGAGGCCACCAATGAGCCGAGATGGCATGTGTCCAGTCTCCGTTTTGCTACCTTTCTCGGCAGCAGTTGACCCTGTTAACTGCTCCCCCCATGAAGCTCTCTCTTCCTTTGGTTTCACTGAAATTACACTCCTGGTTTTTCTCCCAGCTATCTGCTACTCCTCGTCACTCTCCCTTAATATCTTTCCTCTTAGCCTGGCCTTTAAACGTTAAAGTTATTGAAGATTTGGCCCTAAAAGCTCTCTTTTCTTCTCACCCCATCATTCCTTCCCTAGGTCATCTTGTCCACATCCGTGGCCACCACTCTGCATAACTCCAGGAGACACTATTCAGACCACGATCTATGTAAATGGCTCCCCCTGAGTTGTACAGTTCATGGCTTTTGTGGTCATAAGAGTGGCTCTACCCACTCCTGTAGCTTTAATTACCACCTGTATATTAATATTACCAACTCCCAGATGTGTATCTCAGGCTCAGACTTCTCTGAAACTCAAGCCCACATATACAACTGACTACTTGGGATCAAATTGTTCATCTCAAAGACATTTCAAATAGCACATCTAAAACCGAACCGATGCTCTGCCTGGACAGAGCTGACCCTCCATCAGCATTTTCCCCTTCATGAATGACACTACATCCATCCAATCTAGAAACCTGGAAGACATCCTTGTCAATTCCCTCTGGCACCATCAACAAGTGCTTTGTTTGCTTATTTGTTTGTTATCTGTCTCTCTCCACTAAAATGTAAATCCTTTGAATGTTGGAATCTCTCATTCACCAGTGTGTCTCCACAGCTAGAGGGATGTGGAATATAAAGGGATATGGAATATGCCATTTTTTGAAGGAATAATAAAGTCCTATCAATTTTACCTTTTAGCTATTTTTTAAATCACTCCCATCATTATCCAGGAGCCTGCCTGGGTTGTTCCCTTGGGTTCCCCTTCCTGATTTAGTTACTGCCTGTGCATCCTTCAGGTCTCACCTCAATAGCACTCCCTCAGGGACCTCCTCTGATGGCCCAAAGTGCGTGGTCAGGCCCCCTTTCAGTGCTATCATAGCTCTTTTTACTTGACACTTCTTTCCCTATCTATTCTCTACAGCATTTTCATCTTTTGTCCATCCTCTATCTAAATCATTCTTATCTCTTCCATTCCCTCAAAAGTGTTTGTTAATTCATCCAGAAAAGTACCAAATCCCAGGTACTGAGCTCAGTGCTGAGAATCCTCAAAGAATAAGTCCAATCTCGAGTGCTTCAGAGAAGAATAGGAGACAAGGACACGCAAACAAACATATAACACAGTGTGTAATGTTTGCAAAAGTTGAGATGAATGCAAAGAAGTGAGATAGCACAGAAGAAAAGGTGATTAACCCCATCCAAGTGGGGGGTCATCAGAGAAATCTCACTGAGTGGGTTTTGCAAGGCAGAGTTTTCACTCTTACTTCCTTGAAGACTATTCCTACATTCAGAGCATTCGTACAAATCGTTTACGTGTTCAATATTTTCTTTAAACCCATTCCTCAAGGCCAGCCCGAGATAGTTTGGGTCAGAAAAAATTTGCTATCCTCTCCCATGGCCTCCCCTTCATTCTCCTTTGGTTCCTGTTCACTCCCCTACCCCAGCAAGGCCTTTGCCCTGTCTCTCCTTTCTCCGTCTTCAAAAAGTAACCTGTTATGCTCACTCTTGCTAAGGTGTTACAAGTCATATGTTCTTAGGACAGGTGAATTTTATAAAAGGCCCTTTGAAAGGGGCAGCCTTACAAAATTAACAGGAAAATATCTAATCCTGCAATTTCCTAGTAACAGTTAAAGATCAATCCTATGAGTTTGCTCACTAACAGGCACCCTGCAGTTGTTCTGTTTGGCGCAACTTCTGAAAAGAGCTGAACGGATGGAAAAGAGATGAAATCTTTCTTTTTAAAATTGTTTTTTGAGAATCTACTTTTACAGAGTTCCTGAATAAAACAGCAGGAGAATGAGCTACAGCCTCAACCATATCTCGAGGACAGAGTCACATCTCCTGCAATAATCCCATCTCCACGGAAAGGCGGGGAAACCAACTCTTGGACTTTGACATCCTGCTGCTGCTTTCGTTATCACCTGGCAGAGTCACTATTTTTTTTCTCTTTATCCCCCTTAAAATCAGCAAGCCACTTGGCCTCAGAGCTGACACCTCCCTCCCCTTCTCTTTCTTTGGGATGCCAGCCATCTCCCTGCTCTCTCTCTCTTTCCTCTCTCTCTCACTCTCTCATTCTCTCTCTCCTTCTAAGAAGATAAAATAGACTTTTTTTACATATATATACACACACATATATCTCCTAGTATCAGTGTGAAAATTATCTTTCACCCTGTGCTGGGAGCACCTACTAAGTTTTCCACCCCAACACCCTTAAGAGAAATTGCTACCCTTATATAAGAGTGGAAGATCTGCCCCAAATCCTTTAATTCACAAAAACGAAGACCTTCTATTCTGCCTGTAAGTTGTGCCAACACTGCCAAACAAGCATGACTTTCTGAGTTTACTAACTGTATGTGCTAACTGTATGTTATTTCTCTTCCCAGCATATATGAGAGCAACTTGAAGGGATCCTCCCACACGACCTTTGCAAAAGAACACTTAGATTTCAGGGAAACACGGACAACACTCAGATCATCGGTGACATTTGCCTGGGATGTTCTTCCCCTCGCTTCATGCTTGGCCAACTTCTATACTGTATTCAGCCTCAGCTCAAACATGACATCTTCAGGGAAGCCTTTCTCTACTTCCAACTCTCTCATGGAATACTTAACACATATGTAATTATTTGTTTAATGTCTATCTCCCAAGAGATGTGTCTGTCTTGTGTTCAGCTGTATCCCCAGAGCTGAGCACAGTGCCTGGTACGTAGAATGTCTCAAAGCCAGTATTTGTTGAATCAACTTGCTATATCTATGCAGTTCACATGCTTCTATTGTTGCAACCATCACACTATATCATAATGTATTTGTTTATTTACTTCCTTTAACAGTAAGTCCCTTAAGAGTAATCATAAATTACTAATTTTTGCATTCCTAGAGTCTAGCATATTGCCAGGACCCTCAATAATGAGGAAGAAAGGAAGGAAGTTAGGAAGGAAGAAAGGACTCACTATTTGACATTTCTACAATTCCAATAAGGTCTTTTTTTTTTTTAATTTTTTTCAGCATATTATGGGGGTACAAATGTTTAGGTTAATATATTGCCTTTGCCCCATGCAAGACAGAGTTTTAAGCGTGTCCAGCCCCCAGATGGTGCGCACTGCACCCATTAGGTGTGAATATACCCATCCCCATCTGCCTGACACCCGATGAATGTTATTACCATATGTCTTAATAATAACAAACATTATATGTCTATAGGGAATCACAACAAACACAGTAAAAGCAGAAAATCAGGCTCTCATTGTCACAAGACTCAAAGGTTCAGAGTAATTCCCATTATCTTCACAGGTTCTTTAGTCAGTATGTTGGCAAGAATCTATAGCAATGTGATTGCTCTCCTTGTGAAAAGAGAATAAAAACTAATGTTTCTGAGCACCTACTATGTGCCAGGTGCTTTACATGCAGCATACTTAGTTCAAGAACAAGCTAACCGAATAAATATTCCTTCAGTTACTACTAAGTGTCATGCACATGACTCTGGGGATCAAAGATTTGTTGATGCCCATTTTAAAAATATGACTCCTAGAACTGAATACAATATTTCAGTTGTGTTCTGACCAATACAGGGATTTGGGATGCTCTATTTCTATCACTTTAGCCTAGGATCCAATAGACCATTTCACAGCCACAGACTTCAGGTTGCCTAACACGGACGGTGCTGCATCCAACTAACTCCTCAAGCCAGTTCTTCCCCAACCTGGATTGAGGCAATGTATTTCAAAACCTAAATTGAGTTTACACTTTTGGGTTTACACTGATACCAGATCATCTCTCTCTAGCCTCTCCAAAATTTTAATTCTCAATTCTTTCATCAAACCTGTAAGATCAGCAGTCCAAGCCTACAAAAGTGACTTTGGGCAAGTCTCTCAAGGTTTCTGAACAGGGCTGCCACACGGCACAACTCCAGGGGGCCCCATTCATACCACAGTCTGTACGAATGGCTCCTTCTGAAGTTGTGCAGTGGCCTCGGCCCTGGATCTGCCATTTTTCATCAGTAAAATCAATGGGTTGGACCAAAACCTCATTCTATGATTTGGGATAACTTAAATTTTTGATAAATATTCCTTCTATACTTTCATTCTATTTACTGATAAAATTAATGACTAAGTGCAAAAATACAGAGGAGGATGTGTGTACCCCCGGTCTTACTTTGCGTTCTTGGGAAACTTCTTTAACTAGGTCAACAGTCATCCTCACTTCCTTTAGAGCACCATAGGCCTTCAACAGTGTGGAAGAGAGCAAGCAAACTGCCACTTCCTTGTCACACTGAGCAAAATCCTCATGAGCAACAATGTGTAACAACATGAAACGTATATACTCAAAATGCCTGAAAGAAGAAAGCTGGCTGACCCTCAATCAATCTCATCCACCGAGAGACTAGAATAACTGGTCTGAAAGTCGCTGACATTTGGCAATGTGACCTATTATGTGCCTTTCTCTTTCAGTTTTGTTTAGGGTAACACCCATACTAGTGAACCGTGAGTGGCTATTGCTGGAAACACAGGGAAATGCCGTGTGGCACAGTGCTGGCTAATGATGAAACCAAGAGTACTATATTTCTCTATGTTACTAATTATGTCTCATGAAAATGGGCAGTAAATTAGGAAATAAGTCCATGAAAGAAAATATGATAAATGTACTGTTATCTATAACAGGCAAAAAGTAGTATGTGCAAAAGCCCTGCCTGAAAGTGGGGAGAGCTTAGTGAGTTCCAGAAACTGAAGGAAACCAGGGTGTTAAGAGCATAGTGACAGAGGGGATGAGTGGTGGGAGATAAGGCCATGAGGAACCACCAGACCATACAGTGATCTGTAGGCCATGTTAAGGATCTCGGGCTTTAACGTAAGCGTGATTGAACATCCTTGTCCAAGTAGAGGAATGGGTTAGTAAACTAGTTTATAACACCGCCACAGAATTCTACTCATCACTGATTCCCAAAATATGTTCTAAACAGTTGTCAGTGGAACAGTTTTTCATTGTTTAAAAAAAAAAAAGCGTCATACAAAAATTAATTTGGAGAATATATGTCATGTCCTCATCTTTCTTAAAAACATATTAATAATATTATAGGCTTTGAGAAATCCTACAGTAAAGGAATTTGTTTAGTTTTATAATTTTTGAAACTTATTTGACCTCAGAGATGTTTTCTTTTCCCCAAGTAATAGCAATTAAAATCCCAAGAAAATAGCATTCTGTAAAATATCTTTTGGTAAATATTGCTGTAATGCATTTTAAATGATCATATAGCAAAAGCCTATAGAGGCTGGGCACAGCGGCTCACTCCTGTAATCCTAGCACTTTTGGAGGCCGAGGCAGGAGGATTGCTTGAGGCCAGGAGTTTGAGACCAGCCTGAGCAAAAGCGAGATCAGTCTCTACAAAAAATGGAAAAATTAGCTGGGAGTGGTGGTGCGCGCCTGTAGTCCCAGCTACTGGGAGGCTGAGGCAGGAGGATGGCTTGAGCCCAGGAGTTTGAGGTTGCAGGGAGCTATGATGATGCCACTGCACTCCAGCCTGGGCTACAGAGTGAGAACCTGTCTCAAAAAAAAAAAAAAGCCTATAGAAAAATGAAAAACATAACAAGATTACAGCTATATAAAAATTTGTATGCATGTGAAAGTTATATTTAACTCAAAATATCTGTTGTTTAGGACAGATTTATCAATAATTTTATTCTTTATTATCTTCTTTAATACTGACGATAAATCATTTTTCTATTAAAAATTATAAATTAGTAAAAAGTGATGAGAGACATATTTTAAAAATTTATTTGAAGTTTTGCCAATTCAATTAATCCAGGGGAGGCTGCACAAATTTCACTTCATTAGTGAAATTTCACATTTGTTATGATGGAGAAGAAACCAGGCATCATAATAATCTAGTCACTTGCTGGCAGGTTAATCTAATCAACATCTTTTAACTGGATGAGTTAATTTAAACTAAAATGCAACCTGATTCATATTGTGTTTAACTACAGACATTGCCACAAGACACATGGCTTCTTCTAAACTCACTTTCCAATCCTATTACCAATCCTATCCAAAGCCATTTCAAAGAGCATTTCATATGCACAGATAAAAACTGTTTTAGAACTTAGGTATTGGGCCCAGAAATTAAATCACTGTGTTTTCATTTATTCATTCATTCAACAAACATTTATTGAGAACACTAAGCTATGCCTAAGAATATAAAAATTAAAAAGACAAAATCATTATCCACATCAAATTCTCATAAGGAATATATACTCTTACTCTGGTAGGTACTGTCATAATGTTCGCACAAAGAAGAGAAGCTAGTTGTTTTCAGCACGGGGAGAGTGGGTCAGAATGGCTTCAAAGAGGATGAGATGTTGAGCCACATCTTCAAAACCGAGCAGGAGTTTGCCAGTCAGGTGCATTTGGGAACAACATTCCGGGCTAAGAGAAAAGCATGTGTGATCCAGTGCAAGTGCCAAGCGGAACATAGTAAGAGGTCACAGAAAAACCTGCCATGGATCTATCAAAGATTAACAAGTGATCATATGTTTGGATTTTAGATGACAACACCCACTATAAAGCAAAAGCACGTTCAGCAAACTAAGGAAGAAGATTCAAATTGCAGTCGGTTAAAGAGCAAATGCAAGTCTGAAGAAGGATACTCAGTAGATCCAGTCATTTGTGGGATCCAGAGATTTTGGCAGGTGATATCTTCAGTCATGTAATAACCAGGTGCTTATAATGGGATTCTGTTGTGCGTGTATTGATAAAAAATAAGTATTCTGGGACTCTGGACTTCCAGTGTGTAGCATCCACAGAATCTACAGTACATATGATTCTTTTAATTTCAGCAAGTCATCTTTTCATTTTTTTTAAACAATAGTACTTAATGACAGGTTGCAAATAAATTTTGATATCCTCATATGAAAAATTCTATGTAAATATAAAGGACGATTATTAAATCCACTTCAAGTACAAAGCCTCCTGAAGTACTTGGCAAAGAAGCAAGTGTTCTGAGATCTTCAGTGAAACAAAAAGGAGAGTCATGCATATGCATAGCCATCCTGTACTTTGAAAGTTTGCAGCAGCATTTCTCTAAGGGTTGCAGAACGCTTTGTAAGTATGTTTATTCTCACATGAAGAGAGTGGTCTGTGCTTACATTTAAAGAAAGGTAAAGAGGTGACATTACAAAATGCAAGAACTACAAGTGATCTTAAGCATCATTTAACCAACTTCTTAAGTTGACAGATGAAGAAACAGAATCAGAGAGGTTAAATGAGTCGCCCACAGCTCACACAGTGAGTCAGAGCTGAAACCAAGGCTGCAACCCAAGATCCCAGCTTCCAGTAGTCTGGTGTGTTTGTTTTCACTGCACCCTTCTGGCCTGTCCCAAAGGCCAAAACTAAGTTAGAAACAGAGCTAAGAAGCCAGTGAAAAGTTGAATCAACAATACAATGATCCCATTACCCCTGGGCCTATAACTGAGGATGCTTTTTATAGTAAGCATGGGAGAGGGAGGGTCACTCTGAACACCTGCTGTGCACCAGTCATTTTGCTGGGTGCTGTGCATAGGCTCACAACACATGGTGCAAAGTTCTTCCTCCACCATTTCATAGTCAGTCAGTAAACAAATATTTCCTGGGGGGCTACTCCATGCCAAGAACAGTTCTAGGCTGTGGAGCTCACACTAAACAAGACAGAGCCTCTCCTTCATAGACTTACATTCTGGTTGGGAAAGACAGATGATAAACAAGTCAACTAATGAATACACAAGAGATTAGTAAGTGCTAGGCAGAGAAATAAAATGAGATGATGTAATAGAGTGTGACAAGAGGGAAGGTGAGAGGGTGGGTACTGCCTCGTCTTGGGTGGTCAGGGGAGGCTTTCCCCAGGTCTTCTTCCACGGGCTAATAAGGAGGGCATGCAATCAGGTATCAGGCGTGAGCATTCTCCCAAGAAACCATGAAGATGAGCTAGAACCTGATGTCCAAGGGGTGAAGCCAACTCAGAAGTCAGGGAAGGCATGTGTGTGCTTGTGTGCAGGGAAATATCTGTCCACGTGTCACCAACAGCAGCAGGAGAGAGTGGGTGGAGGGCAGGTCAAAAGAATCTTCTATAACATCTGCTGCTGTTTCCTTTGGCTTCTATTAAGCTGAGCTACTTAATATGCAATGGTTTTCACCCTGTGGCCTTCCTTCCTTCCTCAAGGCTCTAATAATATTCAATTGCCCCCTTCTCTCATGTGACTTCTTTCTTATTTTAACTGGATACAACTTTTCATAACAGTTGTATGGAGTAAAGGTGGTAAAAACCACTATCAAGACCCCCATGCTAATCACAAGCATTTCCTGGATCACGACAAATGGGACCGAGTTGTAGAAATGCTGGTTTAATGGGCCTTGCAATAAGCATAAACAGATTGAACCCCAAGTGAGTGCAACACCATCAGGACTGCTTAAGCAAAAACAGCGAGGGATGTTGGAATTAATTTGAGGCCTCTGACATTGACAGAGTTGGAAGCAACACGAAACTCAAAGTCAATTTGCTTTGGGAATGTTAAAAGGAAACACTTGTTTGGAAAAAATTTTTAAGTGTGCAAAAGAAAGGCTATTTTCAGTAGAATCTGTGACCAGTGAGCCTGACCACACAGTGGGGACTGAGAGAAGATGTATCTCTCAGGGATTATGGTCCAGCTCCCAGCAGTTACATGCCCAGCACCCAACTGAGAAATCGTGTGCTCTGATTAATGTCTGCAACATGCCAAATGACTCTGCTGGGAGCAAATTGGACTCTCCAATCTAATCCTGATCTTGTTTTCATTCTTCCTTGCCTTGCCTCAGCATTCCCTGTGTTTCTTCAGTCCACAGTGACTGTGTAAGCTTTGAGAACCACACACTTTCAGTTTCAGTTTCCACAAATCACTTCCTCATTCTCCATTGGTAAATCTCTGTTCACGTGGAATGCCATACTTCATACTTCAGTGAAAGAGTTCCCAATTGTATCCCTAAAAAACACTTCTTTAAACATAGTCATGCCAGGTCAAAGAAAACAGGCAAAAGGCATCCACGTCTGAAGCAGCTCTATCTACTGTATATTGGGCTGCAGCCACGTGTTGCTTGATAACTGCGATATACTCTGAGAAATGCGTCAGTAGGCAATTTCATCGTTGGGTGCCAGTGGGGAACCAGCAGCCTCAAGGCCACATGTGGCCCCTCCAGATCCCCCAGTGCAGCCCCTCAACCAAATCCAAACTTCACAGAACAAATCCCTTTATTAAAACAAATTGTTCCATAAAATCTAGATTCAGTCAAACGGCTGCACCCAAGGATCCAGAAGGCCACAGGTTCCTCACCCCTTGCTCCTAGGCTAGGAGCCTGCATGGCATGTTACTGTGCTCAGTTGTAGCACAATAGTAAGAATTTGTGTATCCAAATATATCTAAACATAGAAAAGGTACAGTAAAAATACACTATAAAAGATAAAAAATGGTACACCTGTATAAGGCGCTTACCCTGAATGGAGCTTGCAGGACTGGAAGTTGCTTTAGGTGAGTCAGTGAGTGAGTGGCGAGTGACTGTGAAGGCCTTGGACATTACTGTCCACTACTATAGACTTTATAAACCCTGTACAATTAGGCTACATTAGTTTTAAAAATATTTTTCTTCAATAATAAATTAACCTTAGCTTACTGTAACATTTTTGCTTTATACACTTTTTAATTTTTTAACTTTTTGACTCTCTTGTAATAACAGCTTAAAACACAAACACATTTTAAAGCTGTAAAAAAAAATTTCTTTATATTCTTATTCTATAAGGTTTTTTTCTATTTTTAAATTTTTTTACTTTTTAAACTTTTTTGTTAAAAACTAAGACGCAAACACATGCATTAGTCTAGGCCTACACAAGGTCAGGATCATCAATATCACTGTCTTCCGCCTCCACATCTTGTCCCACTGGAAGGTCTTCAGGGGCAGTAACACCCACGGAGCTGTCATCTCCTATGATAACAATGCCTTCTTCTGGGTACCTATTGAAGGACCTGCCTGAGGCTGTTTTACAGTTAACTTTCTTTGTAATTAGCAGGAATACACTCTAAAATAACAACAAAAAGAACAGAATAGTAAATACATAAACCAGTAACACAGTCATTTCTTATCATTATCAAATACGTATTATACATAATTATATGTGCTGTACTTTTATACGAATGGCAGCAAAGTAGGCTTGTTTACACCAGCATCACCACAAACATGTGAGTAATGCATTGTGCTACAACACAATGACAGTTACGACAATACTAGGCAACAGAAATTTTTCAGCTCCATTATTATCTTATGGGACCGCCCTCTTACATGCAGTCCACCCTTAACTGAAACATTATGCAGCAAATGACTGCAGTTGTTTTGTGTTTTATAACACCTCTTCCTATTCCTCCTTAGCACCCGATGGACGTTTAGTGTTTTATTTGCCTTGTCAGCAAATTTAAGAAAATTTTGGATCACTGGTGAGAAAGGATTATATACTACTCTAGTTCATTTTCCTGGGTAGCTTTTTCTACCAGTGCATCAAACACCAGTGGATCCTTAAAAAACTGTTCTTCTTGTGACCAACATGCATTGAAAACACCCAATCATCCCCCAAATTCCACCATCCTGCTGCACTCATGAAGATGAAGCGGCAATGATATAATCAGCCCATAACAATGAGTTACAAAGCGCTGACTCCCAAGATGGGGGAAACAAACACATCTGGGCAAATCAGGCTGCAAAGAGTTAAGGGTGCCTTCCTATTCTGAAAGCTCCATTTCCCTATCTCTGGTGTTGCTAATACAAAAAGACAAAATTCTACTTTGCTTCTGAGAGAAAGCTCCTAACAACATATTCTATATGATCGCTATCCTCAGAATAGTTCATTTTTCACTTAAAGCTAAGGCAATATTTATAATATTTAAAATTTATAATATTTTAAACGTGAAAGTTTTTTGTCCTTTGAAGAGATTATAGACATAAATTTGGAAATAATTTTTATGGTGTGATAATAACAATTGATATCTCCTGCTCATAATTCTTCACCAATGTGAAGGAGGAAATAAAAAATATGTTAGGTCAGATTTATAGTGTTTAGATTTTAATATATGCTTTATATATAAACATGATATTTCAGATAATCACTGAAAATTGTCTCAGTTTAACTTTTCCACTGCAATAAAGGAAGCTTTAAGATTATATGCTTATATATATGATAAAATACGATATGATATATATATAAAGTACATAGAAACAGATAAACATCTATAGCTCAAAGGTTTAAAGCTTAAGAGATCATGTATTTTAAATTGTTGTAGCTCATCTTAAAATCTAATTTTATCATCTTAGATCTCCTAGATCAAAGACATGGAATTAAGAACCATGATTTTATATCAGGATATACAATATTTTGTAACATACATGTAGAAAATTGCATGTTTTGTTTTATTAAACATAATAACATACCATGCAAGCACAATGGAGAGATATAATAGTCAATCCTTACTATTCATGGATTCTGTATTCCCCTGCTCATTCAAATTTACTTGTAACCCTCAAATCGATATAGCACTTTTGTGGTCATTTGCAGACATGTGCAGAGCAGTAAAAATTTGAGTCACCCGATGCACACATTCCCAGCTGAGGTCGAACAAGGCAACACACTGCCTTCTTGTTTTAGCTCTCACAGTATAAACAAGTGTCCTTTTTGCCATGCTACGTTTTTGGCATTTTTGTGCTTTTTGTTGCTGATTTCACTGTTTAAAATGGCCCCTAAGCATAGTGCTGAAGTGCTGACTCGTGTTCCTAAGTGCACGAAGGCTGAGATGTGCCTTACAGAGAAAATATGTGTGTTAGATAAGCTTCATTCAGGCATGAGTTATAGTGCTGCTGGTCGTGAGTTCAATATTAATGAATCAACAATATATATTTACTAAGGTGTCTTTAAATAGAAACACACATAAAACAAGATTATGTATTGATCAGTGGAAACTGTTGATGAGAAGCTGGCAGGAACCTAAGCCTGTTATTTACCCTAGGAGCAGGGTTCAGGATTCACTAATTCAGTGTTCACGGTGACTTGTAGAGCATAACTACTGTGAATAACCAGAATCAACTGTATGACATTTTAAACACCCATGTGAACACAAATGCTCTCCAGGGTTTCCACACTTCCCACCCCGAATGACCATGACTATGGAGGCCTCTTTCCACAGAGCCTAACTGAGCAGCATTGATGTGGGTTTCCTTAAACTGCTTATTAGATCATGCACCCCAAAGGGCAGGGGCCCAGGAGTAAAGCAGTGACCAGCAACCCCGGGGGGTTGGACAGTACTCCCCACCCAGCAAAGCCCTCTTGTCAGAGCTGTAGCAGGAGGAGTCAAGGGCAGCTCACAGAGGCTGCTTCCTCCAGCGCCATGTCAGGACTGAGACCAGTTTTCACACCTGAATGGGGCAGGAAGGGAGAGTCAAGAGGAGAAGCCAAGAGGGTCAGAAAGTGAAGTTCAAAGGAAGACAGGAAAGCAGGATTGAGAGGGATGACTGAGTCAGAGTTCAGAAATCTGCAGAGAAGTGGACGCAGGGATCACTGCCTCTGGCCCAAAGGAGAGAAGGGGACGGCCATCGTGCTGCCAGGGAGGGGGATGATGATGGCTCCTCCGAGGAAGGTGGACACGTTCCTCTCCAACATGCCCACCAGTGTGTGATGATAGGATGACAATGAGGAAGGATGCTACAGATTAGTTCAGCTTGTTTGTGTTTATTGTTTGTGCTTATTGTGAAATTCTTGCTTGCCATCAGAGTCCCTCAGAGAGAAACAAATGACTTTTGGGGACCACAGTTTTTGTGGGAGTGTTTAGTAACATGAAATGTCATCTTACTTTTTTAAGCTGTAACAAAAAGAGAAACAAAAAAAAAATTTTTTAATGCCTGGTTATTTCCAATGATTATACCTGTCTGGTGTTTTTGACTTTTTTAAGCATTTATCACAAAACTTCTCAATCATACACAAAAGTAGAGAGCATAATCTAACAGACTCCCATGCACCAACACACAGCCTCAATAATTTTCAACATTTCAGTTCAGCTTTTTAAACCCGTATTTGGCTAAGAGAGCTTTGACGTATTTTTTTCATTCAACAAGTATTTATTGAGCAACTGCCAGGTGAGGCACTTTTCAAGTCCTGGAGGCGCATGTGTGAAAAAAAGAAAATCAGTGAAAAATACGGGCTCTCCAGGAGCTTACATGCTAGTAAAATAAATAGTAGCTAATTTTACTGTGAACCATGAGCCATCACTGCTCTGGGCACTTTAGTTCAATTACTTCATTTAATCCTCATACCCACCCAATGAGGTAGATGCTTATCCTCTTTTTATGGATGGGGAAATTGTTGTACAGAGAGGTTAGGCAACTTGCTCAGAGTCACACAGCTATCAAGCTTCATAGATGGGATTCAGGCTGGCTCTGGAATCTCTGCTCTTAACCTCCAGTCGTACTGCCTCCAACACCTCAGTAATTCCTGCCTTTGCCAAAAATCACCTCTCTGCAGAATCCAGGGTTTCTCTGACTTCTTGGACATGATGAAAACTACAGGAATTGGGTAGATGTTAGCTACACAAGCTTTTTTCTCCATTCATATTGACTCCATGGATTCTTTAGATTAAAAGACTGTGACCAATTGTCCTTGTTGGTCCTACTTCCTCTTAAAAGGCATGTCTTTTTGTAGATTTCAATTCAAATATTATGGTAAATTAAGATTCTTTTTCTTAACTATCAAAATCCTTTGTTTTCCCCCCTAATATTAAGAACAGCTAACATTTATTAAGCTCTTGCAATGTGCCAGGTACTGGGCTGAATACTTTAGATGCATTCAGATAGACCTTATAACAAATCTATAAGATAAACATTACTATCCCCATGTGACAGATGGTGAAATTAAGGCACAAGCTGTTACATAGCCTACCCAAGTTCATGTGGTTAGTAAGTGGCAGAACCAGAACTTGACCTTAGTCACACTCTTAACTACCCTACGCCTGCCTCCAACTTAGATGAATTCTCTATGTGATAAAATCCAGAACTCTTTTGATGGTTCAGCAGAAATATTTTACATGTAGCACATAATGATGTTTTCCAAAACAAAGTTTTTCAGTTTTGTTATCATCATACTCTACATTTCAAATTTCATTAAAAACTTGAGTTAGTTCTCCAAAGAGCACTGGGAGCATTAATGTTCTGGTTAATTATCTGATCCTATTTTATCATTCAAGACTAGGGTAAACCTCACGTGTGGAGTTTTTATGACTAGCCCAACCTCTCATACTAAAGGTATTTGAAGAGACAGAAAAAGAACCCAGAACCAGCATGGAAATAAAATACTAAAGAAAATAGCCAATAACATAGATCCCATTTCTATCCATAAATGATCAAATAAGGACTAGTAGAGTGCTCGGCACTTAGAATGTACTTGCTGACTTTGGTGTAATTAATTAAAGTTATTTGTCAATAAATTAGATTCTCCTTTTGAAAAGTAATCTTGAAATCCTATAACAATGTATTTATGTTACTGGGAAGATGGGGTTGTTTAAAATATTTCACTGGATAATAGAAACCACCCTAACTTTCAGTCTGAGTTAGGTACACCTTTCAGATGCTCCCATACTTCTCTGAACATCTTGTAGCATTCAGCATATTGTAATAATTTGTCTACATGTCTTCCCAAGAAAACTATAAGCTCCATGAATTTTTAGGATTTCTAGATAGTGTTCACTGCTGTATTTCCAGTGTTTATCGTAGTGCCATGGCTAAACAAGAAAGAGCAAATACGTTTCATTGAATTTAATAATAAATAAATCAATGAATAAATGAACGAATGACAGTGGCATTCTACTACTAGACAGGACAACAACAGCTATCCAACTCATTCTGGCACCATCTTCCCTCAGGCCACAAGGAAGTTCAACGACTTGTATTTGCTGGCTCAGGCTTTCCTCAACCAGGAGTTCTCATTGCTGCACTCTCATCCCATCCTTCTTCCCTTCTTCTTTCTAGTTTTTGTCTTAAGTTCATCTGTTTTGGTCTTAGTGTATCTTTGTTCTTACCTAAACCACCTTAACTCTTCTTTATAGAAAAATGTAGAACTAAATTAATAAATAAACCATAAATACCCCATGTGGATCTGTAATGACTGACATGAATGCCACTTGCCTACTAGAGAATTCTCTATGCATAAACAAATGCTCCAAATCATTATTTTGGGCCAAAAACCTGTGTACTATTTTTACTTTCCCAGAGAGTTACCTTTAACATTATTGGATTTTTCCCATATGGTTAGATGATTTGCCACTGATGATTTGGGAATTACATTGCCCCGAGTTAACCCTTTTCTACCTAAAATTAAATTTTGCAGCTACCCCAAAACATTAGGAAATTTAATGCCCCCAAGGGCTTTGTAGTTAAAATCATAACGCAAAGGTTTAACATCTATAAAACCCTCCTCTGATCTTCTGGGATTACTCTGTATCAATAAAATAAAAAAAGGAGAGAGGGAAGAGAGAAAACAGGAGAAAGGCATCATATTTTCCTGGTATTTCTCAACATAATTGGCAAATCCTTTTCATTCCTTTCAGTGCAGTCACTGGGCCCCAAAATATAGTGCAGAGATGGTGTTAGAAAAGACTCTGGGCTGGAATCTGACCTTCCTGGTCAGTGCTTCTTCCTGATCCAGGCCCAGGAAGAAACCTCCATCCATGACCATGAAGTGAAAACTCACCTGATTCAGGTGCTGTAACTCCAACCATCTCTAGCTTAAGGTAGTCCTTGGAACTATGAGTCTACAACATTTCTCATCCCTGCTATTTCGTATAATGCTAACAGCAGGCTGAACAATAAGGATCCAGCGCCTGAATACAAACCTGTGAAGGAGATCATGTGACCTCTAGAATGTCACCTAATAGAAAGGGTGCTGTGCTCCAGATCTGAGACATGGGTCCTAATCCCAATTGTACCACTGAATTGTGGTGAGTTTCTTTACTGGTCTGCACTCAAGCTTCCTCACCTGTAGAAAGGCATACCTACCCTGCCAACTTTATCCATATATTGTGAAAACAAGTGAGCAGATGAGTTGGTGCTTAGGAAAATTAAAGCACCTTGCAAATGAAACACATTAGCATGTAGTCCTTACCCAACCCCTTTCTACATCTCATTTCTCTTGCTGAGCCCCTCTAAGAAACCCTCTTAGGTGATGAAAGACAAAGCTTTCCCATCTAGCATCAATTCTGTAATCTTCCAGGGTGTTGTAGAGAAGGGAAACAAATTCCCCTCCATGTAAATGAACTATTCCTCCTCCTCTTCCTCCTAACAAGAAGAAAGATTGCAACAACTATCTCTATTGAGCATATATGATCACATATCAAGCAGACATCATCTCATTTGCTCTCCATAAAAACCTCTTTCATAAGTATTAGTAGCCCCATTTTACCAAAAAGGAGACTGAAAGTGAATTTAAATAACTTCCCCACTAAAATATCCTAGAGACTTCCAAATCCCAGTGGTGAGAAGGAAGAAATCCCTTCATGTCAGAATTTCAGGCACTGTAGCAAGCTAGTTAGAAAGAGAACTTTCGTTGAGGATTGGGAGACTCGCTTTTCTGAATTATCCTTCAAACCTCCCCTCAGGGAGCACCTATGGAAATAAATCAGTTCCAGAGTCTCATTCAAATTGCTCTCAGATTAGAGAGCCATAGATTCCAAAACAAAGCTATCCAGTGCAATTTTAAAAGAGGAGAGGCATCCGACAGAGAAGCGTGTCAAAGTGTACACAAACAACTTTGCACTCCACCACCAGGAGTCTTTACAAGTGACCACGTAAATTGTGATTTAATGGTCCAGCATGTGGTATAAAATGTCAGCAACTTTCACAGTTTTGAAAACTGTGCAAAAAAAAAAAAAGAGGCAAAGAGAAAGAACTCTGCTTTTTACACCCACACGGTACTGTACACTTGACTTGAGCGCCCCGAAAATTCCCCTAAGCATTTTTATCGTTACATATCACTGGTATCACTCCACAGTTTAGTCAGCCAAACCATATCCTTTTCCAGCTTTAGATAAATTGCCTTTTGACAAACTGCACACAGACAAAATATCACGAAGTCCCCAAGTTGTAATCTCTACCCTGTTTTTCTACCTAGATGAGTAAGATTTTCCTATTTAGTTGTTTTAAGTACATAAGCAGCAGATGTATATAATATACGAATACTGTCACAGTATGTTTTCTCACTCTTTCTTGAAATGTACCTAGGTTTTATCATTACCTTTGCCAAGACTGTAGCACTCGCAAATTGTAATATAGAAAATTACTTCACAAGGACATACTGATTTAAAAAAAAGAGGTAGCCATTTGCCTTCTCTAACTCTGATTATGACGGATAAAGCTTTGGCTGTATTTGGGGGGAAATGAATATAATCAAAAAGTTCAGGGTGCTTTGTCACTTTTAATAAACTTATAGTCAACATTTAAATAAATCCTTTAATATACCATAGAGAAGCCAAACTATATAAACCACTACAAAATGTTTAATCATAATTCATATTAGCCAGTCAAATAAGAGGTCAGTTTAGTTTTCTGTGTTGTAACAATGTTAGGTTTATTTTGAAGAGAATACAGTAACTAATACTTTATTCATCCAGCTAATATTAAACTTATGTCCAATAGCTATTGAGAAACATACTTAAGACTAGGATTTGAGGTGGAAAAATAAGTACACAGTTCCTGATGATTTTGTACCCAGGAAGGTTGTTAATACATCAAAAAAAGTATTTATCATGAAAATATGTGTATACGGCTGTTTGTCAAGCTAATGAAACTTGTCATGATAAGTCACACACATGCACGCACACACAAACACGTGCACACACACACACACCCATGCACCCCAGGGAATGCTAGCAGCCACCGGCCAAATAAATCAACAGTTTGAGCTAAGAACAGCAGTGGAAACATATCCCTGATCCCTGGTGCCTAACAGCATCTGGCACATGGCAAGAACTCAGTGTTTGTTCACGGATACTGATGGATTTTAACCGTGATATAAATTTCTTAGGGAGAATTGTAAAAACGCTGGACATCAGGAGTAGGTCAGGGGCATCAGTGTTGAACAATTTTCACATCTCAGCTTTATTATTTTTTAAATTTCCTACTTGAAATTAACATACTACTTCTTGAAATTAGTGTTATTCAAGTTGCTGAGTTTATTTTCACATCTTAAGTGTGTGAGTTTTGCTTTCAGTTTTTACCTAGCAAGACAAATGTCTTGATCAATACACATTAATTCACACAATCCTCTACAAAGCCGAGCTTTCAAAATGATTGTACTCTGTATTTGCAGAGCATCTCAGAGTTTTCAACTTCTTTCATGCCCCTTATCTCATTTAATGCAAACAACAAGCATGTGCAGGAGAAGAACAGCTTTCCTGTCCCCATTTGACAAGTGGGAAGTGAGCTCCAGAGAAGTCAAAGTGTCTCGGCCAATGTCACAGAACTAGGGAGTGACAAAACTGGGACTGGAATCCAGGTCTTCTGGGTTTTCCTTCAATGCACCACCCATGCACAGCACAACAAACTACAACCATAAAACTCATCACACACAAGCTATTTCTACTGTGCCTCCATTCATTCAACAAGTGTCTGTTCAGTACCTACACATGCCAGACACTGAACTGCAAAGACAGATAAAAGCTCAACAACTCTATGTGATTTTTCAGGAGCTTTGCCTGACTCTTCTTTTCCAGGAGTAGCCTGGGCTTTCCTGCTTAAATTGTCCGAAATAAACATGACAATGGCTTGAAGTGACAGCGTGCAATTTTGGGCACTGTGATGAAGGCATCTGAAAGTTCATTGGTGGGGGAAGCTTCTGGGACCTTCCTTAAATCCTCGGTCTACTGAATACTGTAGGGTGAAGTAGAAGGCCATGACTCTGCTCTGCTCAGAAAACATGATTCGGTGATACAGGAAGGTGATATGTTTAACGTCACGCTGATTTTTTTTTCTCATTATCTAGATGGCTAAACCATGTATGTGACTCAGTAACCTCCTACCAATGCCCATGTGCTTCCCTGGGTCCATGTGAATCACTGAATCTCCCACCCGGGTCTAAACAGAGGTGCTTTCCAGAGACCAGAGAATAGCAATCTTATCCAAATTTCTCCTTCCTGAAATGTCATCATTTGGGTTTTATTCTTTTATATTAAATATTGATCTCTTCATTCAGTTTGTTTTAAAAATGTGAATGCTGTTAAGAAATAGCGTGGGGAGTTTCTATCACCTTAGTGTGAATTTGTTTACTTTGGGCTTTCTAGAAAGAGAGGAAGAAAAGGGCAACCTGACTTAAATGGGGTCCCGAGGAATAGGAGCCTAGAGAACAGTCAGAGGCAGGAAGAAGACAGCAAGAGAAGGACTGCCACAGATAAAGCTCTCCAACTTCACAGTTTTGTCAAAAGGAGTGCCGAAACCAGGTTTTTTCTTGGCTCCTGAAGATACAATGCCCACTCGGCCACTTTTCTTCCTTTGGCCTTTGAAATCAGTAACTCAGTCATTTTATTGCAGAACTATTCACAATAGCTAAGATATGGAATCAACCTAAGTGGCCATCAACAGATGAATAGGTAAAGAAAAGGTGGTATGTATATATACACAATGAAATATTATTCGGCCATAAGAAAAAAAAAGGAATTCTATCATTTGCTACAACATGGATGAATCTGGGGGACATTATGATAAAGTGAAATAAGCCAGACACAGAAAGACAAATATTGTATGATCTCACTTATATGTGGACTCTAAGAAAGTCACAATCACAGAAACAGAGAGTAGAACGGTGGTGGCCAGCAGGTGAGGAATGGTGTGGGGATAGGGGATGTTGATCAAAGGGCACAAACTTTCAGTTATAAGATGAACAAGTTCAGGGGATCTAATATACAGTATGGTGGTGATGGATGTGCTAATTAATTTGATTGTGGTAATCATTGCACATAGTATACATACATAAAATCCTCACATCGTACGCCATGAATATATCCAATCTTTATTTGTCAATTAAATATTTAAAGATAAAATGAACAAATGTAAAATAAAATAAGTTCATTTTTCTAATATGAAATGGAACTTTGGCTTCTAGGGGGGAAATGGATGAATAATTTTGAGTATGAAAATTTCCAGCTGCCTCCAAGAAATTTCTACCTGAGTGCATTACCACCAAGTCAAATAAACCATCACTCCCAAACACTTCCCCAAACACATCCTCATAAACATTCAGTTTTGCCACAAACCCACAATTTAGTCTAGGACCTTGGGAACCTCTTTGATCCATTCTTTTTCTTCTTCCCCATATCTAATCTGTCACTGAACACTGACTGCTCTCCCTTCAAACCATCTGATTTGTTTTATTCCCTGTGATTCCATTCTTGTCATTTCACCTCCTGGATTATAGCAGCCACCTCAAGATTGGATTACCTGCCTCTGGTCCAGTGGTTCTCCACCCTGGCTTTACCTGAGGAAACTGAAAAAATACAGATACCTGCAGTTCACCCACAAAGATTCTGATTTATTTGGTCTGTGGTGCAGCCTGGGTATTAGGATTTGTTTATTTGTTTTTAATTGTGGCAAGATGCATATAAAATAAAATTTACCATCTTAACCATTTTTAAGTGTACAGTTTAGTAGGGTTAAGTACATTCACATTATTGTGCAACTAATCTCCAGAACTCTTTTCATCTTGCAAAGCTGAAACTCCACACTCATTAAGCAATAACTCCCCATTCCCTCCTCCCCCCAACCCCAGGCAATTACCATTCTGCTTTCTGTTTCTATGAATTTGACTACTCTAGGTATCTCAGATAAGTGGAAGCATTACAGTATTTGTCTTTTTATGTCTGGCTTATTCACTTAGCCTAATGTCCTCCAGGTTCATCCATGTTGTAGCATATGTCAGAATTTCCTTCTTTTTTAAGGCTGAATGATATTCCATCATATGTATATACCATATTTTGTTTATCCATTCCTCCATCAATGGACACTTTGGGTTGCTTCCAATTCTTGGCATTTGTGAATAATGCTGCTATGAACATAGGGGTACAAATATCTCCTCAAGACCCTGCATTCAATTCCTCGAGGTATATATTGAGGTATATGTACAGAGCGGATCGCTGCCTTTGGCCTTTTAAATGCCCATAAAAGGAAGCAGTAATTTACTCTGCTGTGGACAAAAGATGTATCAGGAATGACTTGAAGAAAGGCTCCCTGGCCTCACCCCAGGACTTCACTCATTGGAGGGGACAAGCATTCTTTTCCCAAGGCTTCCAGCATCACCCTTTCCTGAGTGCGTACAATGTGCACAGCTGCATTCTGTCCCAGTGCCATGGAGGCTGGGCTTGACCTAAGACATTTATGCATCTTCACCAACATGAAAAACAAGGAGAAGGTGGGGATAGATCAGAAAGGATGGCAAGCAAAACCTTGGCAGTCTGGGCTGGAGGAAGGGTTCCCACATCAATGATTTCAGGGCTTCAGAGGCCCTGAGCACTGGAAAGTGTATTATGCCCACTTCCCATTTGTAGTTAAAATTGCAAGTAATTTTAGGGTATAGACCCTATAATAAGTAAAATGAAATCCCACCAAGTTTTGGTTTTCCCTGTGGTATATATCAACATTGATATTTTTATGTTTATATGTATAGACACACATACATACATATGCAAGAGCACACATGCATATATGAGCATCAACTATTTTATTTACATATATATAAAATATATTATCAAATGTTAAAACTTTTTCAAGGCATTGTTTCCTTACCTAAGAGCCTCCTATCTTTCTAGTGCCCACAGCCATGTTGACTCTGCCCCTTGAGTCACCCAGCATTGTCCATCTGTCTGGCAAGGACCAGGATTGGAACCCCTAGTGGTTCAGGATCCAGACCCAACGCAAAAAAAGCCTGAAGGATATTTCCTGGCCCTACACATCCTCAGCAGGGTCTGAGAGCAGGACATGATGACATAGTCTTCATACGTTAGATTCCCCAGGGCACCCCCCGCCAGATATCACACCACAAGATCCTGAAATGAGGAGGCACTGTGCTTTTGCACACAATGACAGACAAGGAAACTGAAACCCAGGCTAAAGTCACACAGCAAAGCAGTGTTGCAGCCCAGAGTCCTGCCTCAGACAAGTGCTGTGGACCACTGGGCTCGTGGCTCGGATCCCCCCACCCCAGCTCCCCCATCTGCCTTTGAACAGCAGGGTTCAATCTTCCCAGCCATCAGTCAACTGTGCTCTGGGTGATCTTAGTCCTACAGGAAATGGGAGCCTCAACCCCTTTCTGAGGACACTTGAAGTCCAGAGGAGAAGAGAGGGTACAGGGTGCACATAATGAAAAGAGACAGGAACACACATTGTTTTGAATACATAACCATACGCAAAACCAGTTGCAGCTGGTACACAAGGGTAGCGGGGGCTGCAGGGGGAGCGGGCGGGGATTGTGAGGAAGAGGTGGGCTTTGAGCACAAGGGATGGAGGGACATGGCTCAGAGAAAGACATGTTACACTCCCTTCCAGCAACAAAAACGGCTTCCTGTAGAAAAGTTCCAAAGTTTGAGAAACACAACATGAGAAAAGAGATCTGCACGTCAGGACGGGAGCAGCTTACCAGGACACATGACAGCAGCTGAGCAAAGGCAGGCAATTGGAAAATGTCACAAATTCATGAGTGGGAGTTTAGATTTCTTTCTAGAGGCCATGGAGACAGCAGCTTTCCCTCAGGAGTATACTGGGTCACAGGTGCCCAGGAGACCTAAGAACCGGCACACCCCTACCTCAGTTGCTTTGAGGGTGGCCTGTGGTGAGGCCAAAAATTTGAACAGATTCTTCAGCGTAGTAAATGAGAGGGTCCTGACAGAAAGGGTGTGAAAAACACCAGAACAACCTTATACGAAGGAGAAATTTTTAAAAAATTAACCCAAAGTATCTAAATAGGGTGAGAAGGAAGATCCCCTCAAAGACATCCTTCCCTAGCTTCTCTACCCATGTTCGGATAAGCAAGGCCTTAAAAGACAAAGCATCATGACAGAGGGGACAGAAGATTCAAGTGTGCCCCTGATTCTGTCAGACCAGGTCGAGTTCTCCAAGAGGACTCCACGCTTGTTTGTTTTCTGTCTTGTTGCTGGTAAGAACGCCATCGGTCTTAGTCTTGGTCAAATCCCCCAGCAGGTTTCACAGGCCCGGTGCATCCTAAGTGCTCCATAAATATTTGTCAGTTGATCTCCTGACTAGCCGTGGAGACTTGAGCAAGTCATGTCTCCTCTTTGAATCTCAGTTTCTTCACTTATCTACTGACAGGCCTGAACGATCTCTCATGGTGCAAGAATCTAACCATGTTTGTGGCAAGCATTTGCCAAAAGGAAATGGGCTGAGGTAAGGCACGTCCAAGACAAAAAGAGGGTCAGAGGCCCGACCACAGCCTCCACCATCCCCAACACCAATCTCCAGGGCAAACCTCAGAGACGTGCAAGTGGTACACGTGGGGCAGGACTCGGGGAGAGACCGCATCCTACTCCTGGTTCTGCTGCTCTCATCTGCAAGAGAACGTCACTTTGGGCCTCGTATTTCTTGATCCATAAATGACTGGGTAAGCATCAACAAGAGTTCCCTCCAGATCTCAGATCTTTTTTGTTTTTTTTTTCTCTTCAGAGCCAAAAGTTGCTCTGTCAGAGTCCTATTAGCCATAAAAAAGACTTGAGCCCGTTGTTATTGCTAATATTCCCATGGTCTCCTGAGCTCCAGATTTGCACATTTTCTTAGGGGTATGGATGGGAAATTGAATCAACCAGAAGGAAAGAGACTCGGTTTCCTCTAACCTAAGTCACATGAGGCTACCAAAAAACAAAAAAGATATTTTAAGGGCTATCAGCAGGGAAAATTTTGAGCATCAATATAATCCCTCCCCAAGCTGGAATAACTGCACTTTTCACTTTTTGCATCTGTGTTGCCACTGGGGAGTTATCTGGCTATGTCTGTGTTTTAACATCTGTCAGCTAAATCAGAGACCTAAATGCAAGAATTGTAGGTCTCAGAAGCACCATGCGGTTTTTGACACTCCCTGGATGACACCGGGTCAAAAAAGCCATAAAGAAATTGCCATGAGACCCAATATAACATTTTCATCAGTAACACAGCCCTTGTTCCAAAAAGCCTTTGCTCCAAAAAGAAAGAATACGTACCCATTTTCTCCAGAACCGTATTTGGAAATTTCAAAGGAGCAGACCATAAAAACCAGAAGTATCTGGGATGAACAAATGGCTTTCTATTTAAAGAATGTCATGTCTACAGACATAGAACCAACATTGCCCATCAGCATCTACTCCAGGTATGAGTAAGTGTCACGTTGAAGCAAGATACATGTGCTTTCATATCTGCAATATTGCAAGTACTGGAGCCACGTGGGCACAAGTTTATGGAGGACTGGTTCCTAGGGTCCAACTGCTTTAACCAAAGGTTACTCTTTCAGCTTCCTTAGTTTTATACATAAAGAAGTCGATCTGGGAGGTAGTTGGATGACAGGTCAGCTCAAAAAGCCTGATTTACATTAACACCAGGATTAGAAATCACAGAATTCTCAAGATTTCACATAAAAACTGACTTACCAAATCACTGTACCCCAAACAAAGCGAAGTGTGGTGTAAATGTCTCAGCATCCCAGTGGGCCCACCAGCAAATCCACACAGCAAGTCTTCCACTGGGGCAAGGGTAACATTTCCTTCCCTAAAAGGAACTGAAGTTTTAATACTACCTTCTAATTCCACGCAGGATCTCTCTTGGCATAAGAATATAACTGTGATAGCTAAAGCCCTGTGGAAAGATTGGTCAATCAATTTTATACTACATCTCCATTTAGGCTTCTGTTTCAAAGGCTAATGTGTGCTTAACTGAGAGTTTCTGGATCTCTTGGCTTTTCCCAAGATTTGAACCCCACACCCAACAGCCACATTTGGTAGAAGGTCTTGCTTGCTCATATGCTCAAGACTAACTAGAATTCTGCATGAATTTTTCCATCGTTCCTCCCTGTCCTCGGACAACAACAAAAGCTCATTCACTTGCTTTGACGTGGAATTGTTCATATTTATCCTCACATTCACTGTTGTAAGCTCTTTCCATGCCTTGCCTCAATCTAACCCTCCTGACAACCTTCTGGGGTAAGTATAATTTTGTCGTCCTGTTCTACAGAGGCACGGAAAGGTTAACTTATCCAAGGTTAAGTAACTCACCAAGCTAATAATTGGTGGAGTCAGGATTTGAACTCAGGCTTTTCTCTACTAGAAAATAAGCTTTATGAGGAAAGAGACTTTGTTTTATTCACTGTTGAATTGTCAGCCATCTATACGGTACCTGGAATATAGTAGGTGCTCAATAAATACTTGTTGAACAAATACACTGTACATTCTCCTCAAACCCAGAGAATGACTCAGCATCACAAGCACCAGCTTGAACCAAGAGTAAGTTGCACAAAGGAGCATTTCAGGAGAAAACTCTTCATACAGCCACTGGGCTTTGCATAAAGAATGCCAAGTCTCATTGTGTCTGCCTGAGAAGAGCTGGGAGAAATCCTTCTGACCTATTTCTTCCATGCTGCTCCCCAAGCCCCCCTTCTCCCAGGCCACCCTGATTAGGTCACTGCTGAAACTGGGTCAGTGTTTAAACACTGCAGTCAGCTTATAATGCTTTAATCATTAAAGTTTACTCTATTGTCTGCACGTTAAAGAAAGAAACTATTACTTCAAATCCCAGCACCCAGAATCTCCTTTAGGCGTTTCTACAGAACCGTGTTAAGACACAGATTTAGAGTTGCCTTTAGTTCACTACAAAGTCGGAAAGAACTGGGCTGAAGTGCATGAGGCCTCATCCCTCACTCCAGACCCTTCCTCAGATGGCCACCTGTATTCTGCCATTCTCCCAGGCTCCTTCCTAAATTAAAATTTTGGACTACCCAGACTCTAATGCCTATTTAAAATAAAACCTAAATTACTACCTTATGTTTGGGGCAAGTCAACACCCGGTCTGGCATCTCTCATTTCTGTGTGAGATTTGAACAAACCCACCTGGCACAAGTGGGAAATTGGTCTTGCATCACACACTCTGTTGGGATTGCCACATTTGGAATTCTAGGTTTATTCTCCCACAGAGTCAAATTTAGCCCAACTCCAGAGAACAGCTCTGTGCACTCTGACATTCAAAATAATATTTGCTAAAAAGCGTGGGGGTTTGCAGGCAACTTGAGCTGCAGCAAGAGGCATGTTATTACTGACTCAACTCCTACATGGGTTCCATCTTAGTCATCAGACACATGGTCACATCCTTGGCTTAATTTCACAACCTCCCCCTTTGCTTCAATCCAACCACAGAGGACACAGGTAGGTTTTGTATAGTTGTTGTTTTGTTTTATGAAAGTCAAAGCACAAACTATCATGTCTATAGTATTTTAAGGAAATCTCACCCAAGGTAAGACAAAACTTATATACAGACAGCCATGCCTTGGATAAACGGAAGTAATGTTGATTGCCCCCACAATAGCCAAGACCGAACAAGGAAGTAGCATCTGAAATCTTAAAAATTCTTCATGATTTAAAACCAAACTTCTTAGCTAAACTTGATTCAGCATTGAATTTGTCCCTCCTGCCAGAGGGACATTTGTCACTGATAAGAATAGTTTCTCTTTGGCTGTAAAGACTGAGCTTCATTCTGATTACCTAAAGGAAATATTAGATTTATTTTAAAGATAAATGGGCTTGGCCTGGCTCAGAAACTATCAGGATCCCAAGTAGCAACTCTCTTCTTTCTCTCTCTAATCACATCTCTCTCCTCACGTGAGTATCATTCTTTTCCCTTTATCAGCTGGCCTCTGTGTAACTTAAGTTTGCGCCTGACCAAAATGGCTATATTGGCTCTCAGTTTACCCTTGACTTTTTGATCTGGCTGGCCCAGGCTTCAGTTTCCCATATTCTGATTCTGAAGGGCCCATATATCCTTCTGGGCCAATGCACACGGGTACTAGTGACTGGTCAATCTAGGCTGGAGACATCTCTGGATGTGAATTCAAGAGATCACCTAGGTCTAGTAGCCGGAGAAGATATGGAAGAGGGTAGGCTGAAAGGACAGATAGGATGGGATTGTGTCATATAAAATATAATTATAATATTAAGGACAAAAGGGACTGTAGACGGTCAAGCAATGCCTGGCATCTCTAGTACAAATGTTTAAAAATTTTTGTTCTCATTGAGGTCACATTTGCTGACAGCCACCATTTAAAATTAAGATTTCATATATTTAAGACTACTACATTTTTTAATCCTCCCTCAATCTTAAAAGTAAAATTGGACAAACTGGACACAAACTTCAAGTGGTAAATGGGACAATAATTTTAAAAGATCTGGAAGTCTTTGATCCATGGGGAATGAGGTATGAACTCCTGACTTTTTCAGAAAGCTATTTGTCAGTGAACATCATTATGTCTCCTCCAAATTACCCCAACATCACCAAGAACCTAAAACATGTAAGATGCACACAGTTTGAAATAAAATCAATAAGCTTTGGTTAATGTCTTTCACCACCTTTGTTTTACAAGCTGCACCTACCTCCTGCAGCTCGTAAATGCTCGGAAAATAATAAGAACGTCCATCGGCAATTCTACCACAGTTTTTGCATGCCAATTCTTGACACTCCCCCCAATTTTCTTTCTGATATTAAGAATAATGTTTACAATGTGATAACAGCACATTCCCAGTGTGAATGTGGCTAACAGCCATAAAAGCAAACACCTAGGGCCATCTCTGTTGAATATGCTTTACAGGATTGGTCCCCATGGGATAAAGTAGCCCAGTGCTCAGTGAGAGAACTGTAGTATAAGTATCCATTGACCTGCATCTGAACTTACCACTTGCTGTTTTTCTCTTATAATCTAAATCTGGAAATGTGCTGTCTGGTCAGCAGTGCACTACCAAGTCATTCAGCAAAATGCTCCAGATGCCATAAAAGCGTGCCTGGGTGTTAGAAAATGAACTTGTAAAATATAGTCTCAGGACCGTGCGAAGGCTGTATTTCAGACAGCCAAAATGCTTCTGCTGAGACACCTTTGTCATGCAGCCAGGCGGCAGCTGTGTGTATTGTAGACACTGTGGCCATGAGTCTGTCTGCCGAGCTGGAGTCACAGCTGACCCTGCCTTTGGCCCGCTGAGCACCCTCACTGCAACAGCGTCCTGAATCCATCTCTCTGGGCACTGACAACTGAGCCTGCCTAGGAGAGTTCCTTTCAAATCGACGCTCTCTTAAGTGTAAGATGCAGCACCACCCTCCAACCATTGGCAAAGTGGAACACTGACACAAATCTTATGGGACACATCTTACATAATTTGATAAAGAGTAAGGCAACTTTTTGAAAAACACCATAGTGGCTATTTTGAAGGAATAATTGTGCTTTTAAAAATACCAGGTATTTCATTGTTATATCTGGCCTTTTTTGTTTTTCAGACCTGGGTTTTGGTTTTAATGCAACCTGGGGTGGTTGACTGGTTGGTTGGCAGGCTGGTTGATTGTTTTTGCCTTTTGTGTTTTAACAAATACTTTATGTTGATTTTTTTTTAGTACAGCTACCTATGTATTTATGTTATCTATATCTATAAATTATGTTCTTTATCCTCCATAAATTTTTTTGTTGATTCCACCTCCCCAATTTTTTTCTCAACTCAGTCGACTTCTCATCACCACCACCACTCTGAGTTCCCATCACTCTTTGCCTTTTATTAGCCTCCTGGCTGGTCTCCCTCTACACTGCTGCTTTCCCAATCCATTCTATAAGCTGCACTCAGAGAACGGTTTGGGTCTTTTTTGTTGTTGTTTTGTTTTGTTTTGTTTTGTTTTTTGAGACAGGATCTCACCCTGTCACCCCAGGCTGGAGTGCAGTGGCGTCATTATAGCTCACTGTAGCCTCAAACTCCTGGTCTCAAGCAATCTTCCAATCCTCCTGTCTCAGCCTCCTGAGTAGCTGGGACTAAGGTACATGACACCACACCCGGTTAATCTTTCCATTTTTTGTAGAGATAATGTCTTGCTATGTTGCCCAGGCTGGTCTCGATCTCCTGGTCTCAAGAAATCCTCCACCTCAGCCTCCCAGAGTGCTAGGATTACAAGCCACTGCACCTGGCTAGAATTGTTTTTAATACATATCTGATTGAGACACCTCCATGCTTGAAAGCTTTCAATGCCTTCCTAGTGCTGCCTTCCTAGTTCTGAGCTTGATCTCACCCCATCTTCCTCCTCCAACTACCCACCCCAGCACCTGGCCCCACACCTCAGGTCCTCAGTGGTTTTTCTTCAGTTGCCCCCAAATCCTTGCCACCTTCAGACATGGGACATCTCAATGCCATTCCCTCTGCCATAAATGCCCTTTCCTCTCCTTCATCAGAAGTTCTCCTACTTGTCCCTCCTCTTAGCTTAAACTGCACTTCCTCAGAAACCTTCCCCAATTGCCAACCCAGGTGAGATCCTGTTACATGTTCTCAAAGTACCTTGTTCTTCATCATACTCATGATCATAATTGTAATCAATTATGTGCAATTCACTGTTGAATGCGTGGTTTTTTTGCATGGGTTCCCCTTGGTCTCTCACTAATGCCTGACGTTAACAGGTACTCAGCAAACACGTGCCATATGTGGAATGCATCACCTTTACATGACTTAAGTTCAAAAGGACAACTGATGACACATGTCAGGTTGGGGGAGCAGGTTTTGAGAGGGGGGAGCTTTCCATTGACCAGAATGCTCTTCCCTCAGTGCTTCCTGCCACACCGGAGTCCACAAGCAATGAACCCAGACCTGGCTGAGAAGCTGACTGGTGAAACTTACAGTGCAAAATTCAACTGGCCAAACCATGCAAGAAATCACAGGTTTCCAAAGTTAGAAGGAGCCTCAAAATTGTATTTGTCTCTAGGATTTAATGTCTAATAATCAGTAGGCTCTAATTTTTCCCTGTCATTTGCTTTTTTTATTTCAAAACACTTTTAGTTAATTCTGTAGAGTCTATAGTCTTTGCTATGTATTGCCACTGAAATCTCTGGTCAGTTAGCTTAGTGGTCAGCTAAAGATTAGACAAAGATTTCCTTAGGTGTCTGGAATCAATAAGTTTTCCAGTCTTTGCTGAATGACCGTGTGTGTGCTTGGGTATGCTTTCAATTCTCAACCCAGGCAGTTTACAACTCCGCCTTAGCCTTCACTTCCTACTTGTGCAGAGCCTCATGATTAGCCAGAAGAGCTTAGAGCCAGATGTGGGAGCTTAGAGGTCTTTCCTGAGTATATGCTGTAGGCATGCACACAACCCCACATATGCAAGTGACCTTTTAGATTCTCAGGAATATGCTGGAGCCTTCCAAAGCCCCTTGTGAGCATATTATTTCCCAGCTTTTCCTTTTAAGCCTTTTGGTTAGCCTATCGTTTGCCATAACTGTTATTCACTGCTTCAGGCAGCTGAAATTTCAACATTTGCTTCTCATTGTTTTTGATGAACACTCCCAAGGAAAAGTATGTTCACATTAGGTGACCTCTGAGTCAGGTCAAATAAAGACAGCCCTGCAAGTGGGGCCTTCCAGGAAACAAGCAGACAAGTCAAATAATGAAAAGTCTCTGGGAATGGGGATTTGACAGAACTCCAACCCCATTCTTCCCTCTCAAGTGGCTACCAGTCTGCTGATTTTCACTGTGATTTATGGGCTGTTGATTTTCAAGGCTACCATGGAGCTGGAGAAGAAGGGGATTGGAATAGGACAAGTTAAAACCCACAAAGCACTGTGTTTTTACCAAAATTCAGCCATTTTTCTTGAATAAAAATGGATCCCTGGATTGCTGCAAGCCCTTAGCTCCAAGAAGCTCAGTGAACTATAAGTAAAATAAGTACACACACAAACACCAAGGCACATCATAAGTAAGTTGCTGAAAATCAATGATAAAGGGAAAATCTTTAAAGCACACAGAGAAAAGAGATATATTACAGGTAGGAGATCAATAATTAAAAATGCCACACTGATTTCTCACCAGAAACAATGCAAAACCAAAGACAGTGGAGTGTCATCTTTAAAGTGCTGAGAGGAAAAGCTATCACCTAGAATTCTATACCCAATAAAAAAAATCCTTCAAAAATAAAAATGAAATAAAGGCAAATTCATACAAAATAAAGCTGGGAGAATTTACTGCCAACAGACTTCAGGTGGAAGATATATGTGTGAATAATGCAAATTTATTAATTCATTAAAAGATAATCGATTATTTAAAGAAATAATAATTACATTCAGGCCATTCCCTCTGTTAAATGAAAAAAAAAGAAATAATAATTACAATGTATTGTGTGATTCATAAGTCTATGAGCTCCTGCCTCTGTGGTTTTCTTTTAATCCAGCATGGCATAATAAACTGACAGACATTCCCAGGTGAGATCACAGAAGAGAACAGAGACACCAGTCCTGCATTTGAGCCAAAACAAACTCAAGACAAATTCATGGGAAGCAGATGTACTCTCTATTACCCACATACACCTTGTACTTCTCAGGCCCTTACCCTCCTCCTCTCTTGTTTTCTTTCAGGGTCAAATTCAAATCTGTCCTCCTTCATAAAGCTTCTCTTACCCAAGGACACCCAGCTAATTAATGGCAGTGCCAGAATCAGCACTTGGTCCTCCTGACACTGAGTTCAGCGTTCTTTACCAAAGGTTCTCATAGTTATTCAGGTGGTGGGTGTCATGAAAGTAATGACATTTTTGCAAAACATTATGAAATATTAATATACTCATTTTTTTAAGTTAATGTGTTATGCTTAGTCAGATACTTTTATAGTAGATTCTAGTAAAGAAACAGGTATCAAAGCTTTAGAAAGTATTGGGACAAAAATATATATAATGCTAGGAAAATAATTTTTCTTAAAATCAAGAAAAAATATTCATTTCATGTTTCCAATATTTTAGTGACAAAGCAACTTGGTCCTGCCAGAGGAACACCAGTATTCTGCAGAACACTTTGAAAATCACTGTACTGTGTGCCATACCAAAATGCTACTTTACTCTCTAGTAAAGTATCTGGGCAACACTCTATGTTCAGTGAGGCAGACCCCACTCTGAACTCTAAGGAGATTTGCAGCAATTTTCCCAGTATTATATTGTTCCAAAATGAAATGTACTCTGTCATTTTTCATGTCTTCATCACATTTCTTTTTAGAACAAAGATACCTAGATTTACGGACTAGGACACAGCTCATCCATTATGTTAGGTATAAAATCTCTTACTCACTTGAATAGACTCTCTAGTCTTAAGCCACTTTTTATACTCTGGCCTTTTAACACATACATTCATGTTAAACTGAGAAAATCCTGATATGAAGATGCCATTTCCACAAACGTTCTCTTAATATGGCACTAATGGAGGATCCCAGGACTGAAAATGGGCTCTATCTAAAACACCTGTATATCTCTGGGGGGCGTGTAAAGTACTCCCTTACTTCATGGTGCTAAGGGAGGGGCCAAAACATTTGCTACTCATTCCTGAAAGAAACCCATCTTTCTCATCTGAGGCCTAATGAATCACATTATTACACTACTGAGAGATGCAGTATGGCTTAAGCTATAACCAACTCCAAGGAAAAGCAACTCCATGTTCTCCCTAGAGGAGACACGGACTCAAGGGCTAGGGTGATTCTCCAAGGTAAGCTAGGCCCCTTTGGAAGAGTTCCTGCCTCAGAGTTCCGTCAGGGTTTAGAGGTTGGAGCCCAGCTGGTCTTAGTCACCACTAAGGGCAGAATGAGAGGAAATGAGTCTCAACTTCATCAAAAGAAATCTAGGTTAGACAAAGGAATAATCTGGGGAAGACTGTTAGCAGGATATAATGCTCATGTGTTTGCCAAGCCTTTTTTAAATTAGTCAACTATCCTCACCAGAGATTGTAACTAATTAAAAATAATATTGCCATATCCAGAAATGGTGATAGTATTACCACCATTTAATATATTCTTTAATATAGTCTCACATATTCTTAAAGTTGAATTTCAAAAATATATTCAAGAATATATTATTATGCCTTCAAGAATATATTACTTCAACTTCAAGAAAATATTACTATGCCTGGGGAACTGATATAAAAGTCTTGTTCAACCCAAAAAATGGTTCCTGGGATACTTCTATATAATGTTAGAATTCATGAATTTGTTTTTAACTGAGTACTGAAATACACTTTGTGAGGCAAGCAAGCTACATGAAGATAAATAGACCAGAGGGGTTTTTTTTAAGCGTGTTTATTCAAAGTTGGGGAAAAGCCACATAATTCACTATATGTCAAGCCTAAACTTAGATATTTCACCATCATCAAACATCATGTGGCAACCACAGTTTCTGCAAAACAGTCAAACTCCCAATCAGTAATAAGGAATCATTTAATTCAAAGGGGGCATATTGTTCTTTGGCTAAAAATAGTAGAAAATCTCAATCCCACAAATACAGAATAATCTCTTATGATCTCTTTAATTTATCGCACATCCTGTAATCACATAATACTGAATAAATATTATGTGCCTATTATGTGTAAAGTTTTTTCTAAGCATCAAACTGAAAATTTAAATATAAGAAAAAAGTTAAGGAAAAAACTCTCTTAAAGACTTTTTTACTACTCAGTATGTTTTAAAAATCACCTTATACATTTTAGCATGATAATGTAATGTAACTGGTTTGTGTGTATTTGTTCCTTCTCATAATTGGTAGGTATATTTCCTCAAACTTCTGAGACCTATATAAAAATCGCTTTTAAGTTGACTTTTTTAAGAGCCTAAGACTTTTTAAGAACACATTTTAGAATTCTGACACTAGTCACCACAAACAAATCCAGTGGTGTGTACAGAGCATGAGTATACACAGCAGTTATGCTCCAGCGACCGCCTACTCCCCCAACCCCTCACTCCCCCACCTTCCACCCTCCACCCTCTGCCCCTGGGGATGTCTGATCTCCAGTCTGGGAAAGGAAAGTGCCTCCTCCACATCCTCTCCCAGGGTCTCTCCCCAGGCCTGAGTCCATGGGGAGAAATGCTGACTCACACAGCCCCAGCCAGTTAGCAACTCTCACTTCCCCAGGCCTGCAAAACAGAGCAAACCCAGGGAGTGTGGAAAAATTGCCGGTACACTCTCCAGAGGACTGTGGGAAGAAACACCCCTAAGCCTAGAGCCTAGTGTCCAGCGCTGCAGGAGCTACAAGCAGAACCTCAGGCACAAGGGATCCAAATGTTCACAGATGCCACAAGGGAAGACAGAAAAGAAAGGAAATTAAAGGCCAAGAAGACAGAAAAAGCAGAGGGAGAAAAACAGCAAAGGAAAAAGTGCATAAGGTGAAGTGAAAAGCAGACTGCCCACCCTTTCCTGGGGCTGGGATTTTCTTCCCTGCCTCCCCCCAGATGGGGGCCTCTCTGCATAGACGTGTCCCTGTTCCTGGAGGCAGCCGGCCGGGCAGTATCTCCCTGCTTTCGGCTGACTAAGTCTTTGGCCTGACTCCTTGGATTGCTCACTAGATTCTCATCTGAAAGCTTTTTACTTTTTCATTCCACAAAGAACATTTCAGGGAAGTGACTTGCCTAAGAACATACTTCAAGCTCTCTCTCTCTTGTCAACCAGACCCAAGGGGAAGCTACGGCTCTGCCCCGGATAATACACCACTGATAATAATCTATAATTGTATGTACCATGAGGGCCACATTTCATCATCCCCCAAATTTAAATAGTGTTAACAATAAAAGAAAAACTTTTTTATTCTCAAAAGCAGTTGTATGATTCTAACTGTAAGTTCTAGAACAGGCAATATATGCCAGCAAAAATAAGAACAACAGTTGTCTTGGAGGTGTGGGGGTGGGAGTTGACTGGGAAGGAGAATGAAGAGAACTTTCTGGATTGATGGTAATGCTCTATCTTAATAGTGGTTTGGGTTACACAGCTGTATGCATTTATCAAAACTCTTCCAGTGGTACATTTAAGATTTGTGCATTTCATTGTATGTAGGTTTTGCCTCAAAGGGAAAAAAAATCATGGAAAATATTTAATTCTAGTTAAAGACATGCATCCTGAAGTATCTACAGATGAAGTGTTTTGATGTCTGCAACTTACTTCAAAATGTATCCCAAAAATAAGATGTGTTGATGAATGGAGAGAGGGCTACTATTGATGGATATCTATATGTGATAAAGCAAGTGTATTAAAATGTTAATTATGGAATCTAAATGGTGGTCCAAATGGGCTGTTCACTGTAAAATTCTTTCAACTTTTCTATAAGTTTGAAAATTTTATAATAAAATATTGGTAAGAAGCACTTAAGAATTGTCACTGGGTATGAGATTTCATATTTAAGTATAACTTTATGAAGACAGGTGTTATATCTCATATATATATGGTATATACATATTATACCACCTATTCATAAATATGCCACAGATATACACACCCATATATAATTCATGTTATATATGGATTATATAAAGTGATGAAGAGCAGACAATCTGAGACAGCTTGCTCTTGCAGAGCCTGGAATGCTGGTGCTCTGAGCTGATCCATATACTGCAAAAGCCTCACGAGCAGATGGTGAGGTATTGATCTTTTTTGAAAACTGGGTAGACTACTCTGGACTCATCCGGATGGGCTCAGACCCATGAGGTTTACTCAAGATCCGTAATCCAGAGCTAACCAGGTAGAATGGGCTTTCAACTGTTTTGTTAGCAAAAGGTCACCCTTGAGCCTCTTGATCAAAAGTGTGGAGGTTCATTATGTCAGAGTTTAAATGGGCCCAAGTGCTGACGAACTACAGAGTTGGGAAAACAAATCTTCCAAATGTCAATGATCCATAGACTCCAAAGGCAATTTTCACATTGATTCATTGTTACTTTTATTACAAAAATACCTATTGCAAAAAAAAATGCAGAAAATATGACAAAATAGTTTTTAATACGAGGTAATCAATAACCCGATCTCTTACGACAAACACTGTCAATATTTTGTGGTATATCCTTCTAGATTTTTTTCTAGGCTTATGAAAACAATCTTTTCTAAAAAAAAAAGTGTTTCATTTATAAACACTATTTTGTAACTTTAACAAAATACTATAAGTATATGTCAATGTGAATAGATCATCAATGTCGACACATCATCACTTTAATAACTACATAACATTCCAGTATATGGTCATGCCATTATAATTTATTTTATTGGTTCCCTCCTAGTGGGTGTTTAAATGATTTCTGATTTTTGGCTATTATGAAAAACACTGAAATGAACACTCTTATACATAAATCTGTATTTACTTGTCCAATCATCTCCATTCCCAGTACAGTCTTCAGTCAGAGGAATTTTTAAAGTTTTAAAAAATTTGCTGTGTTCCACTCACTTAGAAGGAGTTTTGCAGTGATAAGAAGTTTATAATGAGATTAAATTAGATAAATTTCTAAATGGTTCTTCCATGGTCTTTTCTGCAGCATGACTCCTTAAACTTAGCAATGTTTTCTGGTGTTCCTGGGTTTCTTGTGGACCCCAGGCATCTTCTTCAAATTAGAAGTCTGATGACCAGGCCCACATTTACTCAAATAAGATGCCCTCTTCCTGAGAGCAGTCCAGACCTTCAGACAGCTGGAAAGCACTGAGCAAACTGAAAAGCCCTTCCTTTCACTACAAGCTGCTTAATGCCCTACTTTCAAATGTATACATATATGTGTGAATGGGCCCAGAAGCCACTATGTCAAGAGTCTAAGTGAGAAGAAATGGCTGCTTTTGGAGCACCAGGGTGTTAGTCTCACTCAAAACAGTCCACAGCATGGGCTCATATGATGGAGATGCTAGTAAAGACATCCCAAAATTTATCCTATCATCTGACACTTAGCAATATTAAATTATATTTGTAAATTAATTAGGCAAGTAATTATACAACTGCCTCAAGAGGAATGGGGACACAATTCTTGCACTCTTTATCAGATAATATCTTAGCAGGCAGAGAATTATCATAGCCATTGCATACTCAAAATACACGCAAATGAAAAGATTATCAAATGGTAACTAGATATGCAACAGACACCTTAGAGGGAAGGATGGAAACATAGAACATGTTGATTTTGCCTCCAACTAAGAAACAGAATCTGGAGAAAACTGGTTCTTGTCGTAGAATTCCAGATGTAGAGATCCTCCTATTTCTGACTAAGAAAAAAATGGCAAATTTCCACAACTTCTTTCAAATCCCTTGCTGTGATTTGAACTGTGCCCCCCAAAACTCCATATGTTGAAGTCCTAACCTCCGATCAGAATGTGATCTCAAGTGTGAAATAGAATGCTATCATACTGGAGTAGGGCCCACCTTATACAAAGGGGGAATTTGGACACAGAGACAGACACGTATAGAAGGAAGAAGACACTCAGGGAGAAAACAACCCCCCAAAACTAAGAGAGAAGCATGGAACAAATTTCTCCCTCATAGCCATCACAAAGAATCAATCCTTCAGCCACTCTGATTTTCAGACTTCTACCCTCCAGAACTATGAAACGATAAATGTCTGCTGTTCTAAATCGCCCAGTTTGTTACTCTGTGGCAGCCATAGCAAACAAATAAACTTCTCTAGCTCCCTTTAATACCAGAAAGAAGAAAGGTATAAAACATTAAAAAATAATAATAAAGGGATTCACTTTCCAAGATCCTGGTCTCTTTGGAGATAGAAAATGTTAAACCACAGAAATAAAGTCATACATCAGATATTTGTTTAGGGTCCAGAAGAGAAAAATCTCTGTCATTGGGGAGTAAAATAATTTGTTCGCAGAGCCACTAGGTGAAAGATCTGAGAAAGCAGTGTGTATAGTTTGTAGTGAAACAGACCTAAGAAAGCAGAATCCTTTTCAGTATAAGTAATAGACTTTTAGGGCCAATACCCTTACAGATATAAACGCTTTCATTCTCTCAGAGAAAGCCTCTAGAAATGGCCCAATTTGCACGATAGCACAACTTTGGGAAAGAAAACTGTGGGGATAGTTTGCAGTCCAGCACTGCTTAGAAAGCAGAAGAGTTTTCATTGTAAGTATGAAGCTTAAGGGCCAAATCGTGATACAGAAAGAAACACATGCATTCTCTCAGAAAAAGCAGCTACACATGTCCCAAGTTAAAGGATAGCACAACTTTAGGAAAGAAAGCGGTGTGTATAGTTTGTAGTGAAACACACCTAAGAAAGCAGAATTGACCAGGCCCTGTTCAGAGATGGTCACTCCCCTGTGTGTGTCTCTGGAAGGCCTTCACCTCCCTCTCCACCTTAGCCCCATTGCCCTTGACCTCTCTTCTGCCCTCAGACACCCAAGACACCCACACTGCCCTCAGCCATAGCCTCCACTCCAGCACCCTATGCACACCAGCTTCCCCCAGAGAACCACACCTTCCAAAATGCACCCTCCAGCCCCTCCATGCCCCACTTGCTCCACAAACGAAACTCCTGAGCCTCCAGAATAGGATCTCTGCTAGATCTGCTAGAAAGCAACCTGAATATCTAAAGTAATTTACACAAAAGTGTATTTAAGATACACAAATGCCTGAGGAGTTTATAAACCAAAGAATCTCTATTTGGCAGAATTTATAGGACAAACAAATTGGAGAAGGTGTATTTTTGGTGTTACTTGGTGGCTCTGGGTGACTTTCCCCATTCTTCCCCCACAGTCTGGTATCTAAATCATGGCTGGGGATCTATGAAGTCATTAGCCAGACCCATATGCTTTCCTCAATTTCATTCATCCTTTTGTCCTTTGTTAAAATGCATATGTCCCTGGGAAATCTGCAGCTCAGGGCAGCTGGCCATCTGAGAGCCACTGGGAGGAGGAAGAGTGTCACTACCCAGGTTGGAGAGAAGAGGGTCCCAAGACAGCACATCTAAAAGAACTCAAAATCATACTTAGCCTGTCCCAGCATTCTGCCTAGCACAGAAATAAAAACCTTAGCAAGAGCTTTGTCCCTCAAGTGCTTTTAGATGTCATGGCAATAGCAGTTTTACCGAACATTCTCAATGTCTCAGCACTTTTTAAGTATTGACTCATTTCACCTTCACAACAACTCCAAAAAGTTGGTGCTGTTATTCCCCTTTTATACATGGAAAAACAGAGTCACCAAAGGGCTAAGTAATTTGCCCAGTGGGAAATGAAGCCAGTGTCCAAACCCAGCAGGCAACTCCACAGGATCCCGCTCTATCTAACCTTTGTACTATGCAGGGAAGCATATGTGACATCAGATATAATTATTTCAGCAAAAACAAAGAGTAGTAAATTGAAATATCTGCCATCCATGTGAGATACAGGAAATGTTTCCGCTCAGATGCTCACAGCAAACATCAGTAGCTGTGACCAGCCAGCCTTCCAGAACCACCAGCCCCACCTTCAGGGCCCAAGTACTTAAGTTCCATTAGAATGATATCAAGAAATGATTACCATTGCCCTGCCTACAGAAATTGGTTTAAACAATTAAGCAAACACAAGAACATAACTTTGGTTTGGAGAACTCAGGCTATTTCTTGTGGGTCCAATCCCAACGGTCCATTTTCACTGTATTTCACTAGAGAGGGCTAAGTCAAGCTCCTGATACAGCCATGCATGAGTCACGGAATTAGGAGGTCTCCTCCCTGCCCACCTCTGGAGCCTTCCATGGAGGCCATCCAAACAGCCTGTCTGAACTGTCACATGAAGGGAATTGAAATGCAAACAGAACACGAGGAAAAAAAAATCTCGAACGTCTGCTCTCCTTCCAGGATTTGAAAGGCCTGATACAAGAAAGTAAAAATAACAAAATTAAATGTGTGAAATTCTAGGCAGCATAATGTCACCAATAGTTTGTTTTGTTTTGTTTTTTAAACCATAAATTCTTAATCAGCCTGTGCCTTTTCACTTCAGTAAGGGAGAAGTAAAATATGTCAGTGCCTGACTATAAAAAAGCAGTGTCTGAACCTAACGATGGCTCCATCACACTGGCTGGGATTTCAGAATAGAGCTGAGCTGCGATGGTTTTGTTTTATTCCTCAACAAATACGACAGCTCTAAGAATTTCTCTCACACGTACCTCTCTTATAGTGATCCTACAGATAAAAGACAAAAGGGAGAACTGGGAAGTGAAGGTCTCTGCCAGGACAAGGCCAGCTCAGCCTTTCAGAGAGCCAGAGAGCTGTCTTGAGTGCCCCGTCAGGCCCACCCAGGCCACAAGAGAGAACAATTACTGAGACCCCATCTCGACAGCCCCACAAGGCCCCCTCCAAGCAACAGGGCCTGGAGCCCACAGGTTCCCCAAGGAAGGGTATTCTACTAGCTGCCAACAAACCCAGGATGTCCCCCTGCAGAGGATGGGGCAGCACTTCCCAAGAGAAGGTGTAGGCCATGGGAACAAAGAGCTTGAAAGAAGGGGCGAGGGAAGGAGGGGAAAGGGATTGAGTCGGAGCAAGAAATGGAGGTGGGGATGAGGGAACACTGCTCCAGCCAAGAGGGAAAGCATGTCTTCTCCCAGAGACATACATCTGTGGAGAATGAAGTAACCAGCAGGTTGGATCAAGTCACAACCTTTGTTTCTTCTATACCAAGCAGATACATCAACTCCCCAAATCCATCTTAATCCTGTGGGGCTTTTGCCTAAGGAAGAACAGCAAGGCAGAAGGCCCTTGAGAAAGGGGAAGAGTCATCATGTCATCATCCATGGTCCTCTATCCCTGGCAAAAACTAGCCTCATAGTGGGATTTGAACTAGAAACCCAGGTGTCGATAGCTGCAAGAGTTGTAGTGGGTGGGCAGGCACCGTAGTCCTGCAGCAGCCAAGACATCCCCCGACTAGGCCTGGAATACGAGACAGCAAGACTGCATTTTCTGAAATTTTCCATCAGTGGATAGACAATAAAAACCCTGGAAAGACAGGAAAGGACGGGTTCTTGCAGCATGGGGCTCACATTGCTGACTTCTGCACTTGTTCTTTTTGCTCTCCTCTCGGTTTGCTCCTTTGTAATGAATAGCTCTAAAGTCCTTAAAAGAAAATAATGTAGAAACAGAAATCATAAAGAGTCATAGAGACAGAAAACAGAATGGTGGTTGCCAAGGGCCAGGGGAAGGGGGTCAGAGTGGGGAGACACTGTTTAATGGGTACCGGAGTCTCAGTTATACAAGATGAAAAGAGTAGTAGAGATGGATAGTGGTGATGGTTGCACAACAACATGAATGTACTTAATGCCACTGAATGGTATGTTTAAAAAGGGTCAAGATGGTAAATTTTATGTTGTGAGTATTTTACCACAATTAAAAAAATTTTTTAATAGTATTTGCTAATTTTCAAGGTCAATAAAGAAAAGGGAAGGGTGACCCAGTGAATGTGCCCCATGCTACAGCTAATTTTGAAGAGACCAGAAACCTAAAGGAAAGAAGGGGTGTTGGCGACTGGTAAAAGGAAAGAAGAGTAGACTCTATTCCAGGAGCCTGCAGCAGGGAA
This sequence comes from Indri indri, assembly GCA_004363605.1. Taxonomy (NCBI): domain Eukaryota; kingdom Metazoa; phylum Chordata; class Mammalia; order Primates; family Indriidae; genus Indri; species Indri indri. The sequence continues at coordinate 55,702 of RJWJ010006095.1, forward strand.
GAAAAACAAAAACAAAACATCTGAGAGGCAGGAGGAGCATCTCAGCTGGCCCTGGGGATGTGGCAATAGGTGGATCTGTGAGCGCTGTGGCGACCTGGAGGCGGCACATTCCCCCAGGCCTTCCCCATCGCAAGGCCATCCCCTCACTCTTCATTGTCATTTCCAAAATACTGCCGTACTAGCCCTCCTGGGGAGCGTCTTCTTTTGAACCATGGGCTATCCTATGATACCATCCTTTCCCCCAGTGTGCCTGGGAGCCTTGACACCTGGTTTTCTCTCTCCTGGACTCCTGCCAGCCGACAGGGTAATTTCAACATTCCTATTGGTGACTTAGCCAATCTGAATTCCTCTGTTCCAAAGAGCCAGCATCTTTGGCAACCCCCATCATCTTGGCAATCCATTCCTGAGGCCACACTCTGCATAATAACAATAGTCATGACCATATATCAGTACTCACCAAGTGCCAGGCATCACACCAATAACTCTGCATCATTTTCAGTAACCCTCGCTCCTATGTAGAGACCACCCAACCCCACACAGATGATGAGATAGCAAAGGCTGGGATTCTAAACCATGCTGATCAGACTCCCAAGTTCATGCTCTCCTCTGTTTACACGGCCCAGAATGCATCTAAAATGTAAACCTGAAACTCCTGCTCTCTGACCAAACACTCTTACCTTGCTACTTCTCCCACCAAGCCTCTTCCTCAGCCTCATCAAATGTCCAGACTCTCAATCTCTGCCTTTATTCCCATTTTAACAACCCTTTCTGACACTTCTTCTTTTCATACCTGTGGCCAGAGGAAACGCCAAGAAAATCCCTTATGAGACAGTTTCTTTGGCTCAATGCCCATGCAACGAACTCCCTCTCTTTGATCACCAGACTACTGATTAAATTAGTAAAATCCTCTAGGCCTAGAACTGTAAGCAATGTTATAATGGTGATGTAAGTGCTGGTTTGAACTTTAAGAAGTGTGATAGATTGGTTGGAACCAAGTGGAGAGAAAACAGCTGATGGCAGGTGGCACCTGATAAGAACCATGGCTACTCCCAGTTAGTCTCATAAAAGCAAGGCCCTGTGTTTCTAGGGCTGCTTGATTCAGCAAAAGCACGCTCTGACAGTGATGTCACTGCTGGCATCCACTGAAAGACATGCTGTCTCCCTCCACCTTGAAGATAGTGACTCAGCACTCTAGGGGTTCCACAGGTGGCTGGAAAAAGTTCTCACTCCTTTACCTTCCATCAACATGCACCCACTGCCATGGAATGCGTGGAACAGTAAAATGTGCCCTTCGGTAGGGACCTCCCCCTACTCTTCTCCAAGACCAAGGTTTGCAGAGGGAGTTGGAGAGTGAAATAAAGTGGACTTCTGTGGTTTCATGTGAAAGCACATGTATATATGTGTGTTCTTTGTCATTAGGCAAAACAAAAATGCAAAAGAATATGAGATAGACTTGTAAGTAACAAGTTCTGGATCCTTGGTCATCAATAATAGAGAGTCTAACCTGGTCAATCACTTCAACTACACTTTCATCAACATCTCCATTCTCGCGCCCTCTTGCCCAGTCCTTCTGCCCACTCTTCCTGACAATCCACAGCAACCTGCAACTTTCTGTTTCCCCAGATTCTGAACATTCTGGCACTGGTGGAAGAAAATCACAAAACCATGCTGATTACCTAAATTACAAATTGAAGAGCTCCAACCTCAGCTCTGCCCTCCATATTCCTCCTCTGCGTTTCCCTATAGCAGCACTTCCAAATTTGTTCCATGTTCTTCAAGTCTCCTACCTTAGCACTAGCCCCTTGACCCTCAAAAGACAATACACCTTCATAACTTAAAAAAAAAGGAAAGAAGCAGTCATTCACAACTTCCATCCCCTCTATCTTTCAGGCTTTCTTTCCATTCATCATCCCCATTTCTTGTCCAAAAAGAAAAGTATCCTACTCCTATCCAGGGCTAGTCACTCCATATGCATTTTGACCCCATCCTAGCCTTCCTCTTCTAGGTTGTTTCATTGATTCCAGTCTTCTCCATCCAAACACTCACTCACTGAAGCAAGCCTTCCCTCATTTCCACCTACCCCTCAAACCATCACCCAAGGGCTGCCCTTCCACTCACCACCAAAGACTATTTTTGGTACTCAGGACCTCCACTGACTCATCTCCCATTCATTCCTCAACTGTTCACAATTTAGCTCTTAGTTCTACTCCTATATTGAAGCTTCCCTGGCAAAAGCCAAAAATTTCCTAATTGTCAGGCTCAGTCTTCAGCTCTCATCCACAGTTCTTCATCTCTCTGGAGTTACAGCATTGACACAAGTAGGGTGATACCATGGAGGATTAAGCATGGACACTGGAGTCAGCAGCCTGGCTACACTCCTGTTTCCACCAATTACAAACTGTTTGACCTTGAGCTGAATTACTTGACTTATCTGCACCTCAGTTACCTCATCCTGAAAATGGAAATGATGCTAATGACAGGTCCTTGTGCTTAAAGCTTATTAGCTAGCTTAGTAGAGAAAGAGGTGCAATATGAGCTAGTGAAAGCTGGATTGTGAGTCAGAGTAACAGGGACTTAATTCCAGCTGTACTATCTAGTGTAATCACAAGATCTCTGTGTCTCATTTTTAAAACGGACTGGGTACTATGGTTTGAATATTTGTATCCCTCTAAAATTCATGTTGGAAACTTCATCCCCAATGCAACAGTGTTAAGAGGTGGGGACTTTACAAGATGATTAGGCCATGAGGGCTCTGGATGGGATTAGTGCCCTTAGAGCTTGAAGGAGCAAGTTTGGCCCTTTTGCCCCTTCTACCACGTGAGGATGCAGCAAGAAGTCACAAGCCCTCACCAGACACGACATCTGCTGGCACCTTGACCTTTGGTTTCCTAGCCTGCATGTGAGACATAAATTTCTTCCATTTATAAATTATCCAGTCTGTGATATTTTGTTATGGTAGCAGGAACAGACTAAGATGCTGGGTGATCATCAAAGTTATTTCTGGCCCTAAACACATCTATGACCCACTAAACACCTCGGCAACAATTTGAGAAAATGTACAAATGAGTGCTAGATGAGCAGTGGAAGTGTTAAGGGGTTCAGGGAACGAGATGAGTATTGTGAGAAGGGATTTTAAAGGAAGTAGAGAAGGTAAAACATTGGTGGACCCTAAAAGGCAGGAAGGATTTTGACAGATGTAAAAGAAGAGAAAGAGATTTCTGGGTTTGAGAAGCAAAACAACAAAGGCACAAAGTGATTTGGGTGCACCAGAAAGACCTCCCTGACAAAAATATCTTCCCCATCATTTGTCAATAGGTTCTGAATATTAGTTAATGGTTTTAAAGTTCTTGGTCAACCACAAATAAGCTGTTATTTACAAGTGATAAAAATGAATGTGCCCTCTACTATACAGCCAGTTCAAGTAATCTGTAGACAAATAGTTAATGAAAGATGTACACTAAGGTTGAAACTGTGGTTGTTCCCAGGGAATGGATTATAAGTGACTTTTATCACGTGTATCTATATTTTCTAAAATGAACATGAATTATTATTTACAACGAGAAAGAATAAAAGCATATTTGAAGTTTTAAATGCAATTAAGGAGGCGGTGACATCTTAAGCCATTAATGATTAATAATGGGAGGGGTCAGTTGACCAGTCTGGAACACAGTAAAAGACCAAGAGGCCAAGCTTGTTCTGTAAAATTTGAATTCCGTCAAAAGGCTGCACTTACGGATCTAGAAGTCCACAGGTTCCTCACCGCTGGTGGGAGAGCTGCTGAAAATGGAAATGGCAAAGCAGTGATGATATTCTTGCCTACTTCATAAATGGCCCATGCAACCACATGCTTTAACTTCTAAAAGACCATTTTATTCTTTTTTACCCCCACTTTTATTTCTACCATCCAATAGGATTCCAGGATTTTATTAATTGCAAAAGATCCCTTTTATTTTTTTGGAGACAGGGTCTTACTTTGTTGCCCAAGATAGAGTACAGTGGCATCATCTTAGTTCACAGCAACCTCAAACTCTTAAGCTCAAGTGATCCGCCTGCCTCAGCCTCCCCAGTAGCTGGGACTACAGATGCCACCACACCCAGCTAATTTTTCCTATTTTTTGTAGAGACAGGGTCTTGCTCTTGCTCAGGCTGGTCACGAACTCCTGATCTCAAGCAATTCTCCCACCTTAGCCTCCCAAAGTGCTAGGATTACATGTGTGAGCCACCGGACCTGGCCACAAAAGGTCCCTTTTTAAGTGCTGATGTCCAAAGGGTAATGCAACTGAGATAAAGGCATGATGCTTTTTCAGTGATAAGTGTCTGTCAGCTATTCCTCACCTCAGTCCTTAAACTCAGATCTGTGACACGTGGGAGGAGAGAAGAGTGGGAGTCTGGGCAAGATGACTTATATGGACAAGCACAATGGGGATACTTTTTTATATACATTAAAATGTATTTTTAATTCATTCTCCCCCATGAATCAGGTCATCTGCAGCCTTTTCACCAATATGGCCTCAGAGAAAGGGGAAAAGCAAATCCTCCCTCAGGAAGGAAAAGGATATAACTTAGAAATATTTCCTACCCATCCTGGCAATATTGCTCATGTCTGTGATCCCAACCCTTTGGGAGGCTGAGGCAGGAGGATCGCTTGAGGTCAGGAGTTCAAGACCACCTTGGGCAACATAGCAAGACCCCCATCTCCACAAGAAATTTTTTTAAAAAAAATTAACCAGGTGTGGTAGCACACACCTGTAGACCTACTCAGGAGGCTGAGGCAGGAGGATCGCTTGAGCCCAGGAATTCAAGGCTGCAGAGTGCACCACTCCACTCCAGCCTAGGTGACAGAGAAAGACAAAGAAAGAAAGAAAGAAAAAAAAAAAGAAAGAAAGAAAGAAAGAAAGAAAGAAAGAAAGAAAGAAAGATTGATTGATTTACTTCCAAACAGAAGGGGAAATAAAAGGAAAGCTTTCCAGTTCATGGTGACAGGTGAGATGAAGTTAAAAAGATGGAGATATAAGCAAGGTCCTAAATCACAAAGTGAGAAGTTGTTAGGTAAGGATTGAGGGAAAAGTCAAAAGTAGAGGGGCTTTCAGTGGTAAAAATGGGCAGAAGATCTGAATAGACATTTCTCAAAAGAAGATGAACAAATGGCCAACAGATAGATGGAAAAATGCTCAAAATTACTAATCATAAAAAAAACATAAATCAAAACCACAATGTATAGATGTCACCTCATACCTCTTAGGATGGCTATTACCAGAAAAAGAAGATAAGGGTCAATGAGGATGTCTAGAAGAGGAACCCTTGTACACTGTTGGTGGGAATGCAAATTAGTACAGCCATTTTGAAAACAGTATGGAAGCTCCTCAAAAACTTAAAAATAGAACCACCACATGATACAGCAATCCTGCAACTGGGTACATATCCAGGGGAAATGAAATCAGTATGTCAAAGAGATGTCTGTACTCCCATGTTCATTGTGACATTATATAGTATTTCCACTTACAGAAACAATAGACATAACTTCAATTGCACGGATAATAGTAAAATGTAGTCAAATAATTAGGAAATGATAAGTTTTGAGCATTATATTTCTTTTTAATATTGTAAGTTTATATATCTTAATTTTTAATAATGGTTGTGTTTAACAATTGACTTGCAAAATTCCCCAAAATTTAACAATTAGCTCTGGTAAACCAGTGTGAGCCAGTTAGATCATACCAATGCTTAGGAAACCCCACCCATTTCTCCCAAATATTAGTATCTTGGAGAGGCGCAGGGGAAGTAGAAAGAAAATTAAACAACTAGGTCATTTCCCCAATGTACATTATTATTTATTGATAAATGTAAGTGTCTACTACCACCTCTACCACTACAACTTCCAACCTTAAAGGTTCAGGAAGAAGATGAAATTAGTTACAAAAAAATTAAAGAAACTATATTTCCCCTGCACATCTGAATTTTGGTGTGTGTCAATTAGAAATTCTATAATGGAATCCTTCAATGGCAGTAGCTTATGTGGGTGGGGGCTTATTGCATTCACATGCCAAGCCATCAAGTTTGTTACTTCGTGATCACAAAATGGCTGCCCCAGCTCCAGGCTATCCATTTGCATTCAAGCCAAGATGAGGCAGCAAGAAGCACAGCAGTTTCTGTGCCCTTTTATCAGGAGCACAAAAGCTTTCCCAGGAGTCTCCCTTCTCTTACACTTCCCCACTCTCATCTTCCTAGAGTGGATTTCTGCTGCTTAAGTCCTTACCTGTCAGAACTAGGTTACTCAGCCACCTCTAGCTGCAAGGAAGGTGACCTTTGATAAAAGATATTTTAATTGCCTTAGACTGGTCAGGATGCACTGCCGGGACTGGGCACATTGCTGCCAATATATCAACAAAATCCAGGTTCCGTTAGTGAGGAAGATGTGGGTAATGGGTGGAGAATGGGAAAGCTGGCAGCAGAGGCTGGAGCCGCTTAAGTCAATATTTCTAACCCCAACTGACAGCAGACAAAGTGGAAGGACTACTTTAAATGGAAAGCAGCAAGATTGGCATTTGTTTGCCAGGGCATAAGATGGAAATGCAGGAAGAGCAGGCAGTGCCTCCCCTATCCAAGGCAGAATGCTGCTAGGGGTGCAAACAAAAGCAAGGCCTGGAGGTCTCAGCTGCTGCTGGACCTTTAGGTTCTACTGGCCACCATGCTGACTGAACAGCCACTTAAGAGCAGGAAATGGGGTAAAAACAATGAAGTCCAACATTAAAGAGGTTTTCCTGTCAGGAAAATTAGGAAACAATAGACTCTTACTGCTTAATATTTAAGGTTGCTCAGAGCTTTTACTAAGGGGTGCTTTCTGAGGACCTGAGGCCCAATGGCTCTCCCTGAAGGACACACTTTAGATGTCATTCATAAAGCTGGGGTGAGCAGCAGGACTGAGTAGGCAAATGAGAAGAAGGTTCCTCCTTCCCTGCCTCTGGTGAACCTCTGGACTGGCAAAGGTTAATTACTTGCCTGATAGGGACTTGTTCCTTGGGAAAGGAGCTGAATAACTAAACATTTGTAGGCACTGAGTGGCACAGCCAATCAGCAAATGGAGCCTGACATGCTGTGACCAGGCACATGACAATCATTTGGCTAATGAAATAATTGTAGGAGTCATACTAGATCTAGGAAAAAAGCAAGTCTCAGGATGTAAACGGGGGATGGGGGAGCGAGAATGAAGTACTAGACAGAAATTCAATGTTAAATTAAAAGTTCCACATTTGGCTGGGCACGGTGGCTCATGCCTGTAATCCTAGCACTTTGGAAGGCCGAGGCAGGAGGATTGCTTGAGGCCAGGAGTTCAAGAACAGCCTGGGCAAGAGCAAGACCCTGTCTCTACCAAAAAATAGAAAAATTAGCCAGGCATGGCAGCACACACCTGTAGTCCCAGCTATTTGGAAGGCTGAGGCAGGAGCATCACTTGAGCCCAGGAGTTTGAGGTTGCAGTGAGCTACGATGACACCACTGCACTCTAGCCAGGGCAACAGAGCAAGACCTTGTCTCAAAAAAAAAAGAAAAAAAAAAGGTTCCACATTAGCTTTTTGAAATAAAATGTAAGTCTTTTAATTGAATAAGCCAAATAAATGCAAATAATATCAAGCAAAGAAGATCTGAGATTTAACCATCCACACTGCAAAAATTACTCACGCGAATTGTTTATTCTTCTAGTGAAACATATCCAGTGTTTTTCCCCTCATACAGTATTAACTTGTTTAAAGAACATTTACACAATAACATCTTGAATTTTTCATTTTCCATGTTTCTTAACCAAAGTTCTCTCCTTGAAGTCTTTATTTGTAAAAAAAAAAAAAAAAAAAAAAAGAAAGAAAAAATTCTGTCTCTTTAAACAAGTGCTTAGACTTGAAAATGTTTAACTAATTTCATTTTCTTGATAAAGTTTATCTGTGATCAGAACTGAGTCATACCAAAAATACTTCTACAAGATTTGACCTTTTACTTAAATCCCACATTGAGATAATATACTTAAAATGGTTATCAATAAGACTTTTGCTTTTAAAAGCACATTTAAAATAAATCACTTTTTAAAAGCAGAAAACTGTTTTCAATTAAGTCCTTTACAGGCAATCAGCTTAAAAGTTATACTTGCTCTTTTATTTTCTTTATACATAAATTATGCCCAAGAGTGCCATGATAGCAACACTACACAAACTATGCTTTACCTTTGTATTTACTTCTTGTCAAAATAAGCTTTACAAATTAATTTGTTTTTAGAGAACTTTATGACCAATAATGACTGCATTGTATTAACCCCAGGGTAAAAACAATGCAAACAGCAACCATTTTTTATTGTTAGCGAGAAAAACCCAGTCCAATTATATAAGAATAAGTAATTTTTAATTCCTTCTGATGAACAGTTTTCTTGCAGTAGAAAAATTTCACTCAATTACCATGATGTTTCATCATTTAGAAAAGCTTTAGAGAGAGAGACATTCTGCTAGAGTCCCTGACCAAAGTGATCCTATCACACCTACACAGGCTAACCTTTAGGCTTGGCCTCCTATGTGTTTTAACCACCTCACCCTTTTGTCAATAAACTCCTATTTGCCTTTCAAATGGTGAGAGCTCAGCTTTACATAGATAATTTTTAAAGTATCCGTTCCAAAATAGATGTTTCTCTTATTTCTTAAGTTTCCCATTTT
>RJWJ010006096.1:0-64387 GCA_004363605.1 Indri indri
GGGTGGAGGTGTCTTTTTCATAGATTGATTTTTGTTCTTTGGAGTAGATGCCCAGTAATGGGATTGCTGGATCAAATGGTAATTCTACTTGCATCTCTTTAAGGTATCTCCATATTGCTTTCCACAGAGGTTGCACTAGTTTGCAGTTCCACCAACAGTGCATGAATGTTCCTATCTCTCTGCATCCACACCAACATTTATTGTTTTGGGACTTTTTGATAAAGGCCAGTCTCATTGGAGATAAGTGACATCTCATTGTGGTTTTAATTTGCATTTCCCTGATGATTAGAGATGTTGAGCATTTTTTCATGTTTTTTGGCCCTTATTCTGTCTTCTTTTGAAAAGTTTCTGTTCATGTCCTTTGCCCACTTTTTGATAGGGTCGTTTGATTTTTTCTTGTTGATTTTTGTGAGTTCTAAGTAGATTCTTGTTATGAGCTCTTTATTGGATTTGTAGCATTCAAAAATTTTCTCCCATTCTGCAGGTTGTCTGTTTGGTCTTGTGACAGTTTCTTTGGCTGTGCGGAAGCTTTTTAATCTGATTAGGTCCCATTTATTTATTTTGGTTGCTGCTGTGATTGCCTTTGGGGTCTTCTTCATAAATTCTTTGCCTAGGCCAATGTCTAGAAGAGTATTTCCAACATCTTCCTCTAGAATTCTAATAATTTCACTCCTTAGGTTTAAATTTGTTACCCAGCATGAGTTGATTTTTGTGAGAGGTGAAAGGTGTGGATCCTGGTTCAGTCTTCTACATGTGGCTATCCAGTTTTCCCAGCACCATTTGTTGAATAAGGATTCTTTTCCCCAGTGTATGTTTTTGTCTGCTTTGTCAAGGATTAGGTGGCTATATGAGGATGGTTTTATATGTGGGTTCTCAGTTCTGTTCCACTGGTCAATGGCTCTATTTTTGTGCCAGTACCAAGCTGTTTTGATTACTACTGCCTGATAATAAAGTTTGAAGTCTCATAAGTTGATACCTCCCATTTTGTTTTTATTGCCTAGAATTATTTTTACTATGCGGGCTCTACTCTGGTTCCATACAAAGCGTGCAATTAATTTTTCTACATCTGTGAAGAGTGATGTTGATATTTTAATAGGGATTGCATTGAATCTGTAGATCACTTTGGGTAGTATAGACATCTTAACGATGTTGATTCTGCTGACCCACGAGCATGGTATGGTTTTCCACCTGTTTACGTCCTCTGCTATTTCCTTCCTCAATGTTTCATAGTTCTCCCTATAGAGGTTTTTTACCTCCTTAGTTAAATATATTCCTAGATACTTTATTTTCTTTGTTGCTATTGTGAAGGGAATTGAGTCTTTGATTTGGTTCTTGGTATGACTGCTGTTGGCGTATATGGAAGCCTCTGATTTGTGTGTATTGATTTTATATCCTGAGACTTTGCTGAATTCATTTATCAATTCCAGGAGTCTCTTGGTTGAAGCCATGGGGTTTTCTAGATATAATATCATGTCATCAGCAAATAGTGAGAGTTCGATCTCTTCTGTTCCCATTTGTGTGCCTTTAATCCCTCTCTCTTGCCTGATTGCTGTGGCCAGGACTTCCAGCACTATGTTGAATAGAAGTGGAGATAGTGGGCAACCTTGTCTGGTTCCAGTCTAAGTGGGAATACTTTCAATTTTTCCCCATTCAGTATGATGTTGGCTGTGGGTTTGTCATAAATGGCTTGTATCATTTTTAGGTAAGCCCCATCTATGCCTATTTTGTTAAGCGTTTTGATCATAAAAGGGTGTTGAATTTTGTCAAATGCTTTTTCTGCTCTATTGAGAGAATCATATGGTTTTTGTTTTTGCTTCTGTTTATGTGGTGAATTACATTTACAGATTTGTACATGTTGAACCATCCCTGCATCTCTGGAATGAAGCCCACTTGGTCATGATGGATTATATTCTTAATAAGCACTGGGATTTGGTTAGCTAGAGTTTTGTTGAGAATTTTTGCATCTGTATTTATAAGGGATATTGGTCTGTAGTTTTCTTTTTTTGTTGTGTCCTTTCCTGGTTTTGGTATCAGGGTTATGTTGGCTTCATAAAATGTGTTGAGGAGGAATCCATCCTTCTTGATGCTGTGTAATAATTTCTGCAGGATGGGCACCAGTTCTTCTTTGTAGGGGTGGTGAAATTCGGGTGTGAAACCATGTGTTCCGGGACTTTTCTTTTTTGGGATGTTTTTTATTGCTGTTTCAATTTCAGTCCTTGATATTGGTGTGTTCAGGAATTCTGTTTCTTCCTGGTTGAGCCTAGGGAGGCTGTATGTTTCTAAAAATTTGTCCATTTCCTCCACATTTTCCAGTTTGTGTGCATAAAGGTTTTTGTAATATTCATAAATTATATCTTGAATCTCCATGGCATTGGTTGTAACTTCTCCTTTTTTTTCCTGATGGAGCTTATTAGGGATTTTTCTTTTCTGTTTTTTGTTAGCTTAGCCAAAGGTGTATCAATTTTGTTTATTTTTTCAAAGAACCAACTTTTTGTTTTATTAATCTTCCGTATAGTTTCCCTGTTGTCAATTTCATTTAGTTCTGCTTTGATCTTATTAATTTCCCTTCTTCTGCTGGGTTTGGGTTTGGTCTGTTCTTCTTTTTCCAGTTCTTTGAGTCGATCCATTAGGTTGTCTATTTGTGATCTTTTTGACTTTTGGATATAGGCATTTATGGAAATAAACTTTCCTCTCAGGACTGCTTTGGCTGTGTCCCACAAATTTTGATAAGTTGTGTCACCTTTGTCATTTAGTTCAAAGAATCTTTTGATTTCCATCTTTACTTTCTCATTTATGAAGGAATCGTTCAGCAGAAAGTTGTTTAATTTCCATGACTTTGTGTAGAGAGGAGAGTTTCTGTTGGGATTGATTTCTGTTTTTATTCCACTGTGATCTGAGAAGATGCATGGTATGATTTCTATTTTTTTAATTTTTTTGAGACATGATTTGTGTCCTACAATATGGTCAATCTTAGACAATGTCCCATGAGTTGATGGCAAGAACGTGTATTCAGCGGTTTTTTGGGTAGAATGTCCTGTAAATGTCAGTCAAGCCCATTTGTTCTAGAGTTGTGTTTAAGTCCATGATTTCTTTGTTAATTTTCTGTTTGGAGGATCTGTCCTGTGGTGTCAGTGGGGTGTTGAAGTCTCTTACTATTATGGTGTTGCTGTCTATCAATTTGTTTAGATCAAGTAGAGTTTGCTTTATGAATCTGGGTGCACCTAAGTTGGGTGCATACATATTTAGAATTGTTATGTCTTCTTGTTGAACTGTACCCTTCACCATTATATAGTGACCCCCTTTGTCTTTCATTACTTTTGTTGATTTAAACACCAAGTTATCTGAGATCAAAACTGCCATATCAGCCTTCTTTTGGCTTCCATTTGCTTGAAATATTGATTTACACCCCTTTACTTTGAGTCTAAACACATCCTTGCAGGTTAGATGTGTTTTCTGGAGACAGCAGATGCTTGGCTTGTTTTTATTTTTTTATCCATTCGTCCAGTCTATGTCTCTTGAGAGGGGAGTTCAAACCATTCACATTTATTGAGAGAAATGATAAGTGCGGTAAATTACTGTTCATTCTGTTGGGTTGCATTTTTTTGCTTTGTTTTCTCTCTTGAGCCATTGTGGAATTTAGCCTTTGATCTTTAACTTTTGAGTGGTTTCGCATTCGAGAGTGTTTATTGTGCTGATCCTTGTGTAATTCTGTTTTGAGTACTTCTTGGAGAGCTGGTCTTGTCTTGGTGAATTCCCTCAGTCTTTGCTTATCTGAGAATGTCTTTCTTTCTCCTTCATATATGAAACTTAGTTTAGCAGGGTACATGATTCTAGGCTGGGCATTATTCTGTTTCAGCAGAGTGAGAATGGAGCCCCAGTCTCTTCTTGCTTGCAGGGTTTCAGTTGAGAAATCTGGAGTTATTCTGATGGGCTTTCCTTTGTATGTTACTTGTTTCTTTCACCTTACAGCTCATAGAAGAGCCTCTTTAGTGGCTATTTTGGTCAATCTGATGACTGCGTGATGTGGTGTCTTCCTATTTGCATTGAATCTCCCTGGGGTCCATTGAGGTTCTTGGACCTGTATATCTAGATTTTTAGCAAGGCCTGGAAAATTCTCCTCTATTAATTCTTCAAATAGCTTATCCAGCCCTTGAGTGTTTTCTTCTTCACCTTCTGGAACCCCTATCACCCTCAGGTTCATTTTTTTAACAGAATCCCGCTTTTCTTGTAGTCTTATTTCTTTTCTCTTAATTTTCTGCTCAATTGCTGTGACTGACTTATTTAATTGGAAGGAGTTGTCTTCAATCTGTGAGATTCTTTCTTCTGTTTGATCTACCCTGTACTTGAGGCTTTCCACAGTGTTTTGTAGTTCCCTGTATAAGTCCTTTATTTCCAGGAGATCGCTTTGATTTTTCTTTAATATTTTAATTTCTTTAGTGAATTTTTCTTCCAAGTCCTGGATTTTTTTTTTTGTGATTTCTTTGTGTTGGTTATCCATTTTTTCTTGCATACCATTCAGTTTTCTTATAATCCATGTTTGAATTCTTCTTCTGTCATTTTAGTGTTCTGAGTTTGGTTAATGTCCATTGCTGGGGAGCTGTTGTTCCTCTTTGGGGGTGTGCTTTCTTTTTGAGTCTTCATACTTCCAGAGTTCTTTCGCCAGTTCCTTCCCATCTGGATCAGTTGTTCCTTCTTGCCTTTAGATTTTCATTTGGATAATGACACGCCCTGTTTAGTCTCTGAGCCAGTAGGTGGTGTTTGTGGGTGAGATTCCACCACACCCTTTATGATGAATCAGTAGATGCAGTAAAAGTGTGTGCAGGATGACCTCCCTGTCAGTAGGTGGCACTTGCAGGGAGGAGCGAGCTGCAATGCTGTTTTTGGGTCCCGTAGCTAGCTCTTATTCTTCTAGAGAGGCCCTCTTATGCCTCGGGTGGTGGGTGGGGCCCTGGGATTTCCAGGTGCATCCTTATTCTCCACCTCATTGTGGGGAGTGAGTCTGGGTGGGGCTGTGTTGGTTAAGCCTGCCCTCAGGCTCCACAACTGCTGTTAGCGGGGTCAAAGGTCTGCTCTTTGTTTCTGTGCAAAGCTGCCAGGAGGGGCTGAAATGGCTCCACTCAGCTGAAAGTGTGGGCTTGGGGGTTGGCACTGTCCAAGACCCACACTCTGGAGCACTCTCACTCCCCTCCAGTCTCCCCCTCTCCGTGGCCTCTCCCACGCCTCTGCCGGCAAGCCGGAACTCAGGCTGATGGATCTCCCCTGGCTGTGACGTGGGCCAGGAGGTTACCTACCCAGGGTCGTAGCCTGAGCTGTCCTTATTCTCCACCTCAGTGGGAGCAGGACCAGGAGTGAGTCTCGGTGGGGCTGGGTTGGGTAAGCCTGCCCTCAGGCTCCACAACTGCTGTTAGCAGGGTCAAAAGTCTGCTCTTTGTTTCTGTGCAAAGCTGCTGGGAGGGGCTGAAATGGCTCCACGCAGCTGACAGTCTGGGCTTGGGGGCTGGGGCTGTCCAAGACCCACACTCTGGAGCAGGTCTCGCTCCCCTCCACTCTCCCCCTCTCCGTGGCCTCTCCCAGGCCTCTGCCAGCAAGCGGGAACTCAGGCCGATGGATCTCCCCTAGCTGTGACGTGGGCCGGGAGGTTCCCTACCCAGGATCGTAGCCTGAGCTGGGTGCACAGCCCTCTTTTGGGAGGAGGGCTGCCGCTCCAGCTCACGGATCTGCTCCTGAAGGCGCACACTCCTCGGTAGGCTCTTTCACAGATCTCTCTTCTGTGCCCCAGGGCAGTGCGATCCTGACCTGGGTGTACAGGGTCTGGTCTGCAGGCCTGTCCCCTGGACCCTGGAGATCAATCCCTGACCCTGCCAGGGTGAGGGGTGCTGGTCTTGAATCACCTACAGGGTGCCCAAGCTGTATCCATTTCACTCCACCTCGGGATCTGCCCCAGTCTCCTGGAGTCGCCAGGCAAGTAGCACCTGGGAGGGCTGGTGGGTAGGGAACTCGCAGTCTGAGTACCCCTCAGTCTGCTGTAGGGCCCCAAAAGGAAAGGTTCTGTTCCTTGGAGATGCCTCCGTGTGATGGCTAAATTGTCTCTCTGGGCACCCACGGGTAGGGAGGGGGAAGGAGAGAATGGAGCACTATGGCGTTTGCTGATAGGCTCGGGTCTGTGCCCGGGGAGGTGCCCCGAGTGGGCTAGGAGCCCGGCACTGAGTCCGAAAGAGGCCACTGCTCACTGGTGGCAGCGATCTCTGGGCTGGTGTCGGCAGGTCTCTCCAACCGGTCAGGAACCCACCAGCAGTCTGGATGCAAGGGAGGGGGAAGTTAACCGCTCCACCTACCATTGTCGCTGGTCTCCAAGCCTCTAGGGACCTTTCTCCCTCCAGTTCTCCTCCACAACGTCTTCCCATGGAGTCTCCTGTAGTTTCAGGTACCCTTCCTTCCGACCCTCACCTGATCTATGTTTCTCTGCTAGCTTATTTTCTTCTCTTTCTTCTAAAATTCATCTTTTTTGCAGAGACACTCTGATTGGTGGCTTTTCTAGTCTGCCATCTTGGCTCCTCCTAGAGTTTTTTTTTAATTTTCATTTTTCAAAGGTGAACTATAGGTTTTGTTATATGTAGAGCTCCTCCTTTGTCTTGAGAAGATAGTTCCACTTTTTTTTTTTTTTTTGATACGGAGTTTCTGTCGCCCAGGCTAGAGTGCAGTGGCATCGTCAGTCTAGCTCACTGTAACCTCAAACTCCTGGGCTCAAGTGATCCTACTGCCTCAGCCTCCCAAGTAGCTGGAACTATAGGTGCGTGCCAACATGCCTGGCTAATTTTTTCTATTTTTAGTTGGCCAGATAATTTTTTCTATTTTTAGTAGAGATGAGATCTCCCTCTTGCTCAGGCTGGTCTCAAACTCCTGACCTAAATGATCCTCCTCCCTCAACCTCCCAGAGTGCTAGGATTATAGGTGATCCGCCATTCCTGGAAAGTTCCACTGGCTTTTATGTTATTTGGGATTGGCAGTAATTTTTCCCTAGCACACTGTAATGATTTTCTGTATCTCACTATTTTTTTCTATCCTATTGTTGTTATTGAAAAGTCAGTTGTCAATCTAATCATGATTCCTTTGTTAGTGTTTTTTCTTTCCTTCTGTCTGTATTTAATTTATTTTTCCTTTTTGTGTTCTGCACTTTTACAGTGATGTATCTGGGAGTATATTATTCTGGAACTGTCTGGGAGCATGGGATATGTTGGGGTTTTTGGATCTAATAAGTGGAGTCTTTTATCAATTCCATGAAAACATCAGTCATTATTTTTTCAAATATTGCCTGTTTTGAATGGGACTTTGAATGCACATATTAGATCTCTAGCTCTATCCTTCATGGCTCTTAACTTTTATTTTTCATTATTTTCATCTCTTTATCTTTCTGGATCTCATTCTGGATAATATTTTATAGTTGTAGATTATGAATTGTCTTTTTAGCTTTGTCTTGTCTGCTATTTTATCCCTCTATTGAGGTTTTGATTTCATTTTTTAAAATATTTATTTCTATAACTCCATTTAGTTCTAATTCAATATGCTTAATCATTCTTTATGGTCTCTTGTTTCTTTCTCATATTTTCAAGTTCCTCTGTTATTTTAAAATCTTGTTAAAAATAGTTATTTTATTTTCAGGGCCTGACAATTCCAATACCTGCAGTCCTTGCAGATCTTTTCTGGGATTTATTTTATATTTCTTGCTCATAGTGCCTTTTTTTCCTTGGATGTTTAGTAACATTTTTATTGTGGACTCTTCATTTTCTTTGGAACTCCATCTCTGGGAAATACTTGACTTCTGGATTGAAGCTGAGCTCCTCTAGATAGGATTAGCATTGGCCTCTGTCACTTGCTTAGTGAAACTACCAACTTGGGACCACTTTGAATGGAATTCTCCAAATTGAGGACGTCTGTGCTCACAGGTGGTGTGAATTGGGACTACAAATTCATGTGAAAACTAGCTTGTTATTAATTAACAGTGTCAAGGTGAAGACAGGCAAGGGTTTGCTGTCCCTTTTTGTTTAGTGGGATTCGTTGCTCATCTGAGACTGTGGAATTCCAGCTTTCTGTGTAGTTTAAAAAAATGATTTACTCATTTTAAAGAAATCTTTGGCATTATCTCCTCTCTGTTGAGATCTGTACAGCCTCAAAGTATAAGCTTAAGGTCTCTGTGGTTCGCCAGAAACCGTAGGATAATAGCTAACCTTGGTGCTTGTTTATCCTTCAGTGTTCTTGCTTTTGCTTCATTTTTGGGCTCTATGTATACCTTAGTCTCTTACCTGCTCAGTTTTGCATTGAATTGAATTTGTTCATTTCATAATTTTATCCAAAACATTATTACTTCAAGCTTGAGGGCTGCTCAGTGACTTTCATCCACCATATTACTGTAAGTGAAAATCTTGGTAATCTTTATTTCTTCCTTAATTCCTTTTTTCCTGTATTTTTTGGCATTTACTTTGATAATAAGAAAATTCAACGCAACTATAAAATAAGACATTCTAGGTTTTAAATGTTAAATGGGAATATTTGACTCATACAGAAATGACTTCCTATATGAACTATAATAATTTTTTTCTTTCCAATTTCCCCAGGGATCTTGGTAAACTTGACACAAATTTACTTTAAAATATCTATTTCTATGTTAACTTTCTATTTTTTTGGTAATATTAACAAATGATTTTTAATTGAAGATGGAGAGCCACCCATTCTATGCTAGCTCAGTCCTTGATGAAGTTCTATTTCACTTACTATGCCGTCATACTTATGATTTTAATGCTATTTGTTTTAGTCATTTGGGCTTCTATAACAAAATTCCATTAACTGGGTGGCTTATAAATGACAGAAATTTATTTCTCACAGTTCTGGAGTCTGAGAGGTCTAAGATCTAGGCACAGGCAGATTCTATGCATGGGGGTGGTGCCCATTTCCTGGTTCATAGAAGGCCATCTTTTTGCTGTGTCCTTATATGGCAGTTGGGAAAAGGAATCTCTCTTGGGCTTCTTCTATAAGTGCACTAATTCCGTTCATGGGACCTCTGCCCTTTCAACCTCCCAAAGGTCTTATCTCCTAATATCATCATCTTTGGGACTAGGATTTCAACGTATGAATTTTGTGAGGGACACAAATATTTAGTCTGTAGCACTAGTGATATTTATTATTTACCTAGAACCATTAAAATCACCAGCTTCTTTAAACAGATCTCATTTTACCAACTGCATTAGTTATCTACTTAGTGAAATCATAGAATAATTGAATAAAAAAAGGAAAACCAGTGTATTATTCCAGATTAAACTACTGGAATCTAGATTTTTATGAGGAAACACAATTAAATGATAAAATATTTGTTATCTACCCTATATTTCAGCTCCTTTTTCTTCAGCAGGAGGGAATCTGTATCATGGCATCATTATGTAAAATACTTGATAATGCCTATGATTAATAAGGGTACAAAACTGCATTATAGTATTTTTATTCATCCTGTATTCTGGCATAAAGAATAGTTGCATTTAAAAATGTATTAAAGGTAGTTTAATATAGGGATTTGGAATGAAAATCAGAAAGAAAAAGTTGATGAGTCTCTTTTTCTCAAGAAATATTTTTAGATTGCATTGAGAGAAGGTAAATTTGATCTTTTTTTCCCCAAACTGTTAGGTTATTTTGGGTCTTGGTTAGCTAACTTTTCATAGGAGTACATCTTTCCTAGGTGGTCAAAGGCATAATAATAATATCACTAAGTACATTCCTATAAAGTGAAGAGTACTTTAAAGTGTGGATATCATATGGCTTTGATAGTAAGTTAGTTTAGCACAAATGGAGGAGTATTTTCTCTACCTGTCTGTGGTTTTCACCCAAAGATTTTCAACATTGCCTTTGTCATTGCCTGAGAAGATATTTCGGGTGTCACCCTTGCTCTGAAGAGCCACCTGAAATGTTTCTTTGCAGAGTGATCCTTTGTCTCTGCATGTAATCTAGTTCAGGTATGGTACCCCCTGCAGAAGTAGGCAACGCTCCTGTGCTCTACAGCTTCCCGTAAGGAGCAGGGGCCACACAGTCCGGATGGCTATGCCTTTCTCACTAGGCTGCAAGGTCCTATTTATCACTATGTAGCCAGTGCCCTGCAAAGGGTTATGCACATGATAGACATGAAATAAATGCCTATTAAATGAATATATGTATGAATGTTTGCACATTTTTGGGAATAGGTTTTCTATAACCATTCGTTTCCCTCTCTCTTTCCTTCATCCTAGAATGACACCCTAAAAAAGCAAAATTTAGAGAAATCCTTCATCATTTTCAGCAGGGATTTGCTGGCCAAAAGGGAGTTTCAAAGTCAGATTAGCACTTATATTTCTTGGAAACTGGCTTTTGACTTTGCACTCACATTCATATTTGGCATTTGCAAGTTGCTTTTATGTGTTGAATTTTACTTCTTTTTAAAAAAAGCCCCCTTCAATTCAGTACATATTTATCATGCTTGGAATACTGAATATTCTACTCTGAGACATACAGAGGGTAAGAATTAGACTCTTCTAATTCATGTTTTAGACCTGATGTGCAAGGAAGTGGTTGAAGATAAGAGAGTCAAAGTAGAGATAGTGTCATGAAAAGTGGGCATGTGTTTATCATTAAACCTGCTATGATTAAGGCACCAGGGAGGGCACATTCTTTCTTCCTTTTTGAACATACTTTTTACCTGGGAAGGGCAGGGCTAGGGATTTCTTGGGTTTGTTGGGATCATTTGCTTACCTATTCAACAAATATTTGTTGAGTATCTACCATGTGCCAAGCACTGCACTTAGGACTTTAAATAAATACGTCAGCAGTTTTCTCACTGTCAGGGATGGGCAGACATTGTTAGCGCAGTGTCTAGCACATGGCATAAACTCCATCAAGTTAGTTGTTATTATTAATAAAGTGGTCTCACAGTGTGGGGGTGCACAGACCAACAGTGTCAGTTACACTGTGATTACATCTCAGAAAGGTTGAACACCGGATAACCAGATTTCAAGATGAAAATGTAGGAAGTGTATGCCAAATTATTTATTTAAAAGAGAACTCTTTCACCAAGATCAGCAACCCTCATTAGCTGAGTCAAAGCAGCAACTTCGGGGGAAGCCAAGTGATAATGAGAAGCTCTTAGGGAGGCCAGTCCACGGTGGGAAGTGTACTACGGATCTGAATGGAAAGTGTCATCCAACCATTTTCATCTCTGTTCATGTCAGAGCCCTTCATCTGGTCAATGCGGGAGACACCAGTCTGCGCCTTGGCTTTCTGACTGTCCTTTTCCCGTTCCATGCTGCCCACCCTGTATAGTAGCCTGTTCTTCATCCAAGTAGCTTATTATGTTTTATTTTAGTATGTTTGTTATGTTCTTATTAGTATTTCTTCTAGGGGTTGCCCCTACTTTCTTGTTCTCTGAGATCTTTTCTTTTCCATCCATACTATATATTGGAATTCCAGGGTCTCATTCAGGCTATGATACAGGTATTGCTACCTAGAATCTTAATTTATGAGCCTTTCATTTTAATATGAACATTTTGATTTAATTTATGGGCTTCCCATTTTAACATAAATAGTTTTGAGATTCTGCTATGGAAAAAAAATAAACTCTAAGCAATGTTTTAGGCATGCTAATTTTGATTTATGAGTCAATGTCACAGTAAAGGAGTGAGACCGATTTCTGTCACCACTTCTTCATGTCTGTAGTGCTGCCTGTGTAGTGTTTCTCCCAAATGTGACTTTTTAAATTTTCATTTTGAATTTTTAGAATAATGTCATGTTCTGTCTTCTTTTTTTTGTATTTGAAATAAGAAAACCAGTTCTGAGGTAAAGAAGAAACTTTATTAATTAAATGACAACATTTTTTCAGCAGGCTCAAATTAAGCAAAGCTCTTTAGGATGCACACCAATTATAGTGATGTTCTTTGAAAAAACAAAATGAATTATAATTATGATATAACGTATTATCAGATATACCACCTGCAGAAATCCCCATGTGCAGTGATGATATTATTTAACAAAATATGTCACTTTAATGTTTTTACGTTATTTTAGTTGAAAACCTGTTTAAAAGAAAGCATGTGTGTAATACAGGAAAATATGCATTTTCCTGTACATTTCCCGATTATCAAATTTCATGTCACTCCACCTGTCTTTATTTTCAATATTAAATGCCCTGGTTCAGTTTAATTCAATCAAATATTGACTGCACATTTACTATGTGCCAGTTATATTTTCTCCCTCTCCTAAGCTCCTATATAACTTGCTGTCTGAACCACTTATATGGCACTGATTGATGTGCTATGGTTATTTGTGTTTAAGTTTTATCTACTTGACTACATTTCAAGGTCTTGAAGTTTAGAGAATTATATTTTTCAGTTCCTTTTACAGTGTCTAATACCTAGGTATGCAAGAGGCAGGCAATATATATTAGCTGATTGGATTAAATAAATTAATCTATGTAGCAGCACTTAGAACAGTTCCTGGGGCATAATAAGCAATTTACGTGATTTGGTAGATAAAAAATAAATTTATTAAATTAACTAGGAAACAAAAAAAGTCCTAAGGTTAGTATATTTTAGAATGTGTACTTAGGGCCTGACATGGTGTTGGGCACACAGGGGGACAATAAATTTTTGACAAATTATTCAACTGATGATTCCTGTGAATTTATTTAGTGGGAATTTTACTGAGGTTTGATCCAGAGTCAACTAGAAAGGGCTGTGGTCATTAGGCAGAAATACCTGGGGGGAGGGAAAAGTATAGTGGAGATTAATCAGAAGGTGATAGGATAAAGGATAATTTATCCATGGCTGAGCATGTATTCATAAGAGCAGAGGATGCTGCAATGACCTAGAGGTAAGAACTGGATTTTCTGCCTGGTTAGAACAGCCAGGTGGGTGGAGAGTCAAGTGGTGGGATGAAGTTCATTGTTACCTACCAACATTCAGTCTTAGACTCTATCAGGTAAGTAACTCTTGGAGCTGACATCTTGGAGATGGAGGTAAGGAGTCTAATGTAGATGTAGATTAGGGTCAGATGCATGAGAAGATTCCATAATACAGTCTTAACAGTGAAGCAGAGTCAAGTCTGGACTGAGATCATTCTCATTGGCATCTGCTGGAGAGTTTGATCCCTTGTGCCCACACTGTCATCTCTTTGGAAGAGCTAATTCTTGTTATTTACCATAAGTTAATGTGTCCTGAAGCTGATGGTCACCGTAGTTCTCCAAATTGAATAAAACCCTCAGAGCAGTTGGCCACCTGCAAAAATGGGACCTGATATAAATTTTAGTCTCTAGGCAAAATCCTTTTCCATTTCCTTGATGATAAGAGACATGGATATATTGAAAGCTGATGCAATTCGGAATTAAGCCACTCACCCACACACACATGCATGCACACACACACCCAAATCTAACAAAGTTAAATTTTTTCTTTCTGAGCTTCTTTTTGTCAGAGTTTCAGCAGCAGCATGTTTTCCTTTGCATTTGAATGCACTGCTTTTTAATTTTTTTAAATCCAAACTAAAATTAAATTTTCCTTTTATGATTTTAACTAGTATGTGCCACATTAGTTTGTGAGGACACATTTGCATTAATACCCTACATTACAAAGCCTTCCTGCTTCCACTGTGGCTTCCAGAAATAAGAACAGTTTTCACCAGGTTCTTTGGAAATCCATATGCTTATCTGTTATTTAAAAAAAAGTCTATCCTGGTGTCAAGCCATTTGGCTTTGGAGTTTTGATTTCTGTTTTGCCCTGTATGTGAGCCATTGATTACTCTGCTTGAGGTCAGTGTACAGTTCCCGACTGGCAGCTTTTCTTTTACTTCTTTGCATGAGGATGCGCACAGGCCCTCCTTGGAATGTCCCAATGAAATGACTAAAACTAGGTCATAACATTGACAAAACTTTAATCAAGATTCAGGGACAGTGGAAGGGAAGCATACAACATGTAATTTCAAACCACTTCTGGATGAAGACCCTCTTTGCTCCCATAGGTCTGGCTCCATGAGGGTGGGTGGGTCCTTGATGGTCCTCAAGGCTGGTGACATTTTGGAGGCTGATACAACTTCCATAGATAGAAAGGAATTTATCTCTTCCTCTAGACTCTGCTTGCCTTCTCACTTCTAATTTTCAGCTCCAGGATCTGTTCTTTCTCAGAACAACTGAGAGTGGGAATATTTATTCCTTTCCAAGACATCCCATAGGCAAGCGATCTTGACCAATGGCTCCCACCAGGGTAATTATGCCAAGTTACAATAGCCCAACACCAGCACAGTTAGGGGTTTTCAGGTTTCAGTAACACGGCATAGCAGAGGAGGGCGGCAGCATTCCTGTTCAGGTTGAGCTGTGCTGAGCCCAGTTTAATTTACTTTGAAAGCACTTGAAGATCATGCCTGCTTGTATCTCTGCCATCCTAAGGTCTCAAATCCTTACCTATATAAACAACTCTCAATATACTTGCCCTTTCCTTGCCTCTGAATCTAATCTATTTCCATGGGAGAAACAATGGTATTATTTAATCCATGTATAGAAAAGAAAAAGTATTCTGAAAATAAACAGTAAAGGCTTAGAGACATCACTCTGGCAAAGATATTTTTACAATCATCTGTATTATAATAGATATCATTTATCTGCTCAAAGTCAATATCTGCATTCACGTTATTTCACTGTTTCTCCCAAGAATGATGAATGAGAACATGCGATTAACCAAAGGGTTGATCTGAGATTATTGTTTCCTAAAAAAGGTTGAATCAGTCATAAAGGTGAACTCAAATCTTCTTTAGAGAGAAGAAAATGACCTGTGGCTCCTTGCCCAGCTCTTGCATTTTCCTTCCCCTACTGGCTTTTCTTAAAATTTTTTATTTCAGCATATTACGGGGGTACAAATGTTTAGGTTATATATATTGTCTTTGCCCTGACCGAGTCAGAGCTTCAAGAATGTCCATCCCCCAGATGGTGCATACTGTACCCATTAGGTGTGAATATACCAATCCCATCATGCCCCTTCCCAGAGTATTGTTCTTCCTGGCAGCCAATGAATGTTAGTACTATATGTGTATATAAGTGTTGATCAATTAATACTAATTTGATGGTGAGTACATGTGGTGCTTGTTTTTCCATACTTGTGATACTTCACTTAGTAGAATGGGCTCCAGCTCTATCAAGGATAATACAGGAGGTACTAGGTCACCATCGTTTTTTGTGTCTGAGTAGTACTCCATGGCATACATATACCACATTTTATTAATCCACTCATGTATTGATGGGCACTTGGGTTGTTTCCACATCTTTGTAATTGTGCTGCTATAAACATTCAAGTGCAGATGTCCTTTTTATAGAATGTCTTTTTTGCTTTGGGTAGATGCCCAGTAATGGGATTGCTGGATCAAATGGTAGTTCTACTTTTAGCTCTTTGAGATATTTCCATATTACTTTCCATAGGAGTTTTACTAGTTTGCAGTGCCACCAGTAGTGTATGAGTGTTCCTGTCTCTCTGCATCCACGCCAACATTTATTGTTTTGGGACTTTTTGATAAAAGCCATTCTCCCTGGAGTTAAGTGATATCTGATTGTGGTTTTGATTTGCATTTCTCTGATGATTAGAGATGTTGAGCATTTTTTCATATGTTTGTTAGCCGTTAGTCTATCTTCTTTTGAAACATTTCTGTTCATGTCCTTTGCCCACCTTTTAATGGAGTTGTTTGATTTTTTCTTGCTGATTTTCCTGAGTTCTATATAGATTCCAGTTTTCAGCCCTTTGTTGGATGTGTAGCATGTGAATATTTTCTCCCATTGTATGGGTTGTCTGTTTGTTCTCATGATAGTTTCCTTGGATGTGCAGAAGCTTTTTAATTTGATCAGGTTGCATTTATTTGTTTTTGTGGTTGCCGTGATTGCCTTTGGGGTCTTCTTCATAAATTTTTTGCCTAGGCCAATGTCTATAAGAGTTTTTCCAACATTTTCTTCTAGAATACTTATAGTTTCCTTCCTTACATTTAAGTCTGTTATCCACTGTGAGCTGATTATTGTGAGAGGTGAGAGGTGCGGATCCTGTCTCAGTCTTCCACATGTGGCTATCCAATTTTCCCAGCACCATTTATTGAATAAGGATTCTTTTCCCCAGTGTATGTTTTTATCTGCTTTGTCAAAGATTAGATGCCTATATAAGGATGGTTTTATATTTGGCTTCTCAGTTCTGTTCTATTGGTCTATGTCTCTGTTCTTGTACCAGTACCATGCTGTTTTAGTTACAATAGCCTTGTAGTATAGCTTGAAGTCTGGTAAATTGATGCCTCTTAATTTGTTCTTTTTGCTTAAGATTGCTTTTGCTATAAGGGGTTCTTCTCTGGTTCCATACAAAGAGTAGAATTATTTTTTCTAGATCTGCCAAAAATGATGTTGGTATTTTAATAGGGATTTCATTGAATCTGTAGATCACTTTGGGTAGTATGGGCATTTTAACAATGTTGATTCAGTACCCTTTTATGATAAGAATTTTTAGCAAAATAGGCGTAGACGGGACTTACCTAAAACTGATAGAAGCCGTATATGACAAACCCACAGCCAACTTCATAACTGAATGTGGAAAAATTGAAAGCTTTCCCTCTTAGAACTGGAGCCAGACAAGGTTGCCCTCTATCACCACTTCTAGTCAACATAGTGTTTGAAGTCCTAGCCAGAGCTATCAGACAAGAGAAGGAAATCAAGGGCATCCAAATGGAGGCAGAAGAGGTCAAACTATCACTCTTTGCTAACAATATGATCTTATATTTAGAAAACCTTAAAGATTCTGCCATGAGACAACTAGAATTGATAAACATATTCAGCAAAGTCTCAGCTTACAAAATCAATGCACACAAATCAGTAGCATTCCTATATGCCAACAACAGTCAAACTGAGAACCAAATCAAAGACTCAATACCCTTCACAATAGCAACAAAGAAAATAAAATACCTAGAAATATATTTAACTAAGGAGGTGAAAGACCTCTACAGGGAGAATTATGAAACACTGAGGAAGTAAATACCTACTTATTTCTCCTCTTTTTTTGTCTGCTTCTGCCTCTGCAAACTTTCTGTCTCTGTCCATGGGTTGTTGTAGTGGGGACTAAACTAAGGGAACGATTTGCCATGGCAATTCTTTCTCTCTTTTTGATCTTTATATTATGGAATATTTCAAACATATACAATAGGAGAATAGTAAAATGTAACCTCATGGTATCCATTAACTAGCTGTAAAAGTTATTAAATTTTACCAATCCTATTTCACGTACCCCCTCCCCATGCCTTTATTTTTTTGGTGGCATATTTAAAGCAAATCCATGACATCATGTTATTTTACCCATAAATACTTTACTGTTGACCCTTGAACAACACAGGTTTGAATTGCATGGGTCCACTTATACAAGGATGTTTTTCAATAAAAGTTACACCAAGTGTGCCTGCCTCTCCTGCCTCCTGTTCTGCCTCCTCCACCTCTTCTACCTCTGCCATGACTGAGACACCAAAACTGATCCATTCTCTTTATCCTCCTCCTCAGCTTACTCAACGTGAAGACTATGAGAATGAAGACCTTTAAGATGATATACTTCCACTTAATGAAGAGTAAATATATTTTCTCTTTCTTATGATTTTCTTAATAACATTTTCTTTTTTCTAGCTTTATTATAAGAATACAGTATATAATAACATGTAAAATGCAAAATACATGTTAAGCAGCTATTTGTGTTATTGGTAAGGCATCTGGTCAACAGTAGGCTATTAGTAGTTAAGTTTCGGGGAAATCAAAACTTATATGTGAATCTTTGACTGCATGGGACGTTGGCTCCCCTAACCCCTGCATTGTTCAAGGGTCGACTGAAGTTGTTTGTAATAGATAAGGACTTAAAAAAACCCACTAGAAATTAAAAAAAGATTCTATAATACCATTTTATTAAACAGATTTTGAAATTTTAAAATAAATTTGTCACCCAACTGCCCTTTTACATTATTTTGTTTGAATTAGGATCCAAACAAGCCCCACACATTGCATTTGGTTGCTATCTTTCTGAAGTTCTCAAGTCCCTTTTGATCTCTAACAGCCCCCCACCACTTTTTGTGTCATTTATTTCTTAAAGAAACTGGGACATTATCGCTGTAAAGTTTGTCTCATTTTGAAGCTGGTTGATTGTATCCTCATAGTGTCATTTAACATCATCCTTAATTTTATGTTATTCTTGTAGACTTGGTCTAGAGAATCAACTAGATTTAGATTCAATTACTCTGAAAAGAATAATTCATGGGTGGTAAAGCACAGAAGGACTGGTTGTCCCACTTTCATGGTATTTTAAGGTTGATTAGTGGGTTCAGGTGGTATTAGCTAGACTGTCTTTTAAAAAGTTCACTAACAATTGCCACTTAATGGACTTACCTTCCATTGAGACCCAGATCCTTTATTTATTAGAGTTTTCAAAATGGGTGATTTTCTAATTGTCTTATTTCTTAGTAGGACTTCTTCTATGAAGAAGAACATTCCTTCATTAGATATTTGCTTTATAAAAACATTTAATAGTCTAGATGTAGCATATTATGCATTTGCTCTTGGCAGGTTACTACTCTCAGAATCAGCTTCGAGGGCCCTTCTCAGCTCATGAACCTTGTGGAACACACTAGCTGCTTCATTACTCCTGACCACTGATCAGTGGCCTCCTTCATATCACCACATTCTAGTCCCCAACAGCTTATATTTTATAACCAACTGGAGTTCAAAGGGAAGTATAGGGCCATTTGACAAAACAGGCCTTCCTAGCCAAAATTATGAGGACTTATCAAAATAGTCTCTCATTCATTTAGCTGCCCCCAAATATTTGACATAAGTATTGTAGTCCCCAGTATTTGGTATTTTGTGAATTTTCAGGGTGTTACTAGATTAGATAGTCTTGACATGAACTTTGCATAGTTTAAAGCAATGTCTGGAAAGCTCTCTGCTCAGGAACATTGGAGCTGTGCCTGCCACCCTGCTGCTCTGTGAATTCTCTATGTGGGCGGGTTCCTCTTGCTGTAGGCTTATAAAAGTGCCTTCATATGTAGTTAAAGGGAAAATTCATTGGTCTATTAATGAGCAAATGTGACTCATAAACTCACATTCTGTATTGGTGCAAGTGAAAAGAGAGCAAGAATCTGTGGCCAGAAATTCAGCTGGTAATTTCATAAACTCCTTAGGAAAAAAATATCTTTTCTTCCTCCAGTATGGAGCAATTAACAAGGTATTCTCTTCAAAATTAGATGTATTCTTATCCAAACTCATTTTCCCTAGTGCACTGAAAAGCCTCCACATATTTTATTACAATTCCAGATATTCTGACATGAAACTCCTTTCTTAGCATTTTCCCTATAACTGGGAATAATTTGAAAGAGTGGTCAAAATTTTTTCTCCAGAGACAAAACACTCTCTCCTACCAGTGAGTCAGTTTTATAGAGTTTGCTAAACAGTAAATTGAGTTCCACTTCTGCCTGCTCTGGGATGGCTTTTAAAATGTGAGCCCTAAGGTTTTAAGTGCATTTGTCTATTGCTATGTTTGAATTAAATTGAAAAAAAAAATCCAAGGAATTTGATTTGTACATTTGTTTTTATATTTTTCTATGTATTTTGTTAGGTTAAAATTTAATATGGGGTTGAGAAATGTCGATGGCTCTGTTGTTGCTTGACTAATAATTCTATATGTACATTGAAAACCTTTAAGCAAGAGAAATATCTTCTCTTCCAGTTGCTTTTTTCCAGATTCTCCTCATCTGAGGCAGTAGGAAAGAGCAAGAAAAATGAATGTGACAGGAAGTGGCTTTAACATTCCAAATGCTGATATTTTGGAACTGCTTGGGGTTTATCGAAGCAGAATCATGAATAAGAAGTGCCCAGTGCTGCCAACATAGCCAATGGGCTAAAGCCCTATAAATCTATGAAATAAATAGCTGCCTGGTGGTATTTTTTCACCTGTTTATTAAATGGTAGGTAAGTCTCTTTGTTGCCATGGCAGTATGACAGTGAAAAAAGGAAATTGTTGCCAGGTAGTTACAAAGTGTAAACCTTCTTTTACTCCTTCCTACACTTAAAGGTGTGTATTATGTGAGTTTGTTGCTCTGCTGGCATCAATGAGTATTTGAAAAGGGTGTTTATCTTTAAGAATTCTTGATGGCATCTGGCCCCTATGGACTTCAAGTTCTTAACCTAGAGGAGCTTACATTGAAAACTGGTGAGACCTGATACCTCACAAGCCAGAGGGACCCAGAAAGATTATTTAGGGATAAAAGTAATTTTTAAAAAAACTGTCCTTTGATTAAGAAAAGAAAATGGATTTTCTAGAGCTGTGTCTTAATACCTAATTGGATTTTCCTAAATACATTAGTATTAGGACTATAATATGTAATAAGACTGTGTATCCTTTTCAAAGAACTTTTCCATCCTCTTCCAAACTCAGCTTTCCTAATTCCACCATAATAAAGATAAGCCATATTATCTCTGTTTCGCAGACAAAAATGCTGAAGCAGTAAATGTAGATGACTTAAGCAGGTATAGACTAAGTTATAACCACAATTAGTGTTTACTATGTCTTAAACCTGGGGCTATACTGTTGTAATTTTTTTTTGGTCTCCTTCTCCTAACTATTAATAGTATACACTAAATATAAATATTTATTGATTATGTTGAATACATTTGAATGGTTTCTACAGGGCTTAATTTTCAGTTCTCTTTGAATATTAGTGATACTTTATATGTAGTTCCTTTTGAGTCAGAAAATATTGCACTGGATATATTTGTAAACTCATAGTGTTTTTTTGTTTGTTTTGATTTGGTTTAAATCAGAGTTCAGCAACTCAAATGGTTACAGGGCTAAGGCAGTGTAATTGAGTACAATGGACTGATTTAACTTTTTCGTAGATTTAATTCTCTGTATCCTATAGAGGTAAAAGACGTGTAGTGTTTTCCCTGCCCTGAGAGAGGGAGGGAGTCTGGGTGTCTGTTCCTCATAGAGACATTCAGCCAGTGTTCCTGTTCTCAGCCCCGCATCTCATCTGCACCTTTTGTATACCTGGTGTTGCCGATTCCTAGGTTTTTATGGGGCTTAAGGTATGAATTTATTTACCTCTTATCTCTTTATCGCTCTCATTTGTGGGTATTTGGTATTAAGATATCTCATCTATGATAAATCCTCCATTCATTTTCCATATTCCCAAAATTTGTTGACACCTCTCATCTATCCCTATTGTCTCCTTTCCTGTTATCATTATTTTTATGGCTTCCTCCAATGTTTTGTTAGTCATTATGGAATTCTATCTTTTAAATTTCTTTATCCTCATTAGTGGAGTTGCAAGGAGGAGTAGAAGTAAGCACATGTGCTGATTATGCCATGACTAATCAGATGTCCTTCATTGAAAGTCTTGATTCCTTTCTTGTTGATGAACAATTTGTAAGCATGATGATGGATGTTCATGAAAAGTGTTAGAATTCAAGTGAAAGATATTCACACTGTGGTTCAAGCCAGAAGTAGAAACCTGGCAGCCTGCAGGTCCAAAATAGGCCCCTGATGTATTTTGTTTGGAAATGGAAAGTTTTCTCTTTATTTAATAGGTACTATTTTAAAAATGGGAGAGATTGCAAATGATAATCAAGAATTTAGACATCTTTAAAACAAATCAGAAGAGCTGGTCATACGTTATCGCATGGTAATGACTGGCTAGATATGAGGTGATGTGCCTCTGCTCACTGGCTTGCCAAGCTGTCCTCAAGTCTGCTCCATTCTCAACCCTGAGGCATTTGCTTCATGCCCCACCAAGAAGAGTGTTTTCCAGATTTAGGAAATTCATGACAGGTTATACCTTTTTTTGTGCTATCTTCTGTCTACCTAAAGATGTCACCACTAACTGTTTTTAGTAAGATGTATCATTCCCCTCCTCATTTATTTCACATAGAGGCATTTTCATTCTTTCCTTGATCTCCTTTTGAAATAATTGACTGTAACTGTTTTCTTGTAATCATAAGACAATAGTAATACCATTACACAAGACTAAATGTACATAGTAAAGAAATACATGGGAAATGCTTAAACTTTAAACATGATGGAGATTTCAAGTTAATAATCAATGCTGTATCATTTTGTGCCATATTGGACACTTCCACCCTATACTCCCTGCCCCCCCAATCCAAAGAAAACAAACAAAAAGAAACCAGCGCAATACTATCATAATAAACCAATATGCTCATATAGTGCTGGGAGAAATATAAAATGATGCCTCCCTTTGGGAAACAATGGGTAACATGTACCTGTATTTTAAAAGAATATATAAGTTATGTGCAAGAAGGTAGTTTTAAAAGTTAAGTGTAACAGCAGGAGGAAGAAAAAGAGAGGGAGAAAATTTAAACATTCAATGAAAGAAACTGATTAGGTAAATTGTGGTCCAGCAATGCAATGCAATATTATGGGTTTATTAAAAATATAATCAAAAGTCTGTTATATGTTAGAAAGATTATAACATTAATGCTTGGTAAAAAAAATCAGTTTATTCAATTATATGTTTACACATTTTACAAACAGTATAAAAATAAAAGCATACAGACCAAACCAGAAAGTTATTTTTCTGGTTTTGAATGTAATATAAAGTAAAAAAAGTTACTATTTTTGTCTCATTTTAAATTTAATATGTTTATTTATAAAAGTTTCATAATAAAGTGAAGCATATAGAATAAAATAAAAAGTAGTCTTAACTTTACAACTCTAAAGCAATGCTTTGATATATATGTGTATGTATATTCTTCTTTTACAGCTTTATTGAGGTATAATTAAATATAAACTATATATATTTAAAGTCTACAGTTTGATAAGTTTTGATACATACACAGATGATATGTATATTACCACTGTCAAGATAATGAACATATTTGTCATTCCCAAAACTTTCCTCTTGCCCCTTTATAATTCCTTCTTACCATCCCACCATTGAGAAGCAACTACTGACTTCTGTCACTGTAGCTTGGTTTGAATTTTCTAGAATTTTGTATAAATGAAATCATACATGTACCCTTTTTTGTCTGGCTTATTTCAATCAGCATAATTAATTTGAAATTCACCCATGTTGTGGCCTATATCAACAATTTATTTCATTTTATTACAGAGCAGTATTTCATTGTATAGATTTATCCCAATTTGTTTATCCATTTACTTACGGATGGACATTTAGATTAATTGAAGTTTTTAGATATTACAAATAAAGTTGCTATCAGCATTTGTGTATAAGTCTTTGTGTAGATATGTATAGTTTAATTTTCTTGGGCAAATATCTAGGAATAGAATGGCTGGATCAGATGGTAAGTGTATGTTTAACTTTTTAAGAAATTGCCAAAATGTTTTCCAAAATGGTTGTACCATTTTACTTTCCCACCAGTGGTGTATCAGGGTTCCAATTCCTCTACATTTTTTCAAAAACTTGATATGCTCAGTCTTTTAAATTTTGTCATTCTAAAAGGTGTATAGTGCCTATTTGATTGTGGTTTTAATTTGTATTTCCCTGGTGACTACTGACATTAAACGTCTTTTCATGTGTTTGCCATCTATCTATATTTTGGGGGATTTGTCTGTTCAAATATTTTGATCATTTATTATTATTATTTTCTTATTATTGAGTTTTGACAGTTCTTTGTATATTCTGGAGACAAATCCTCTATCAGATATGTTATTTGCAAATATTTTCTCCCATTCTACAACTTTCTTTTCATGCTCTTGACAGTGTCTTTTGAAAAGCTGAAGCCTTAATTTTGAGGAAGTCCAATTTACCAAACCTTTCATACATGGACCATGCTTTAGATGTTGTATCAAAATTATTTTCATCCAACTCAGAGATTTCCCCTTCTAAATTTTGAAGTTTTAGGTTTTAACTTTCATTCCATTTTTGAGTTAATTTTTGCATGTAATATGGGTTATGAATTGAAGTTTGTTTTATTTTATTTTTTTTTTGAGACAGAGTCTCACTCTGTTGCCCCACCTAGAGTGCTGTGGCGTCAGCCTAGCTTGCAGCAACCTCAAACTCCTGAGCTCAAGCAATCCTTCTGCCTCAGCCTCCTGAGTAGCTGGGACTACAGGCATGTGGCACCATGCTTAGCTAAATTTTTCTATAAATTTTTAGTTGTCCATTTAATTTCCTTCTATTTTTGGTAGAGGTGGGGTCTTGCTCTTGCTCAGGCTGGTCTCAAACTCCTGAGCTCAAACCATCCACCCACCTTGGCCTCCCAGAGTGCTAGGATTACAGGCGTGAGCCACCAGGCCCGGCCTTCAAGTTTATTTTTTATATGGATATAAAATAGTTTTAGCACCATTTGTTGGAAAGTCTATACTTTCTTTACTGGATTGCTTTTGCGTCTTTGTCAAAGGTCAATTGACCATATGTGTGCCTGTTATTACCAGACTCTATTCTGTTTCACCTAATTGTTTATCTCGAAGCCCATGTCACATCATCTTGGTTACTGTAGCTCTGTACTAAGTCTTAAAGTCAGGTAATATAAGTCCTCTAACTTTGTTCTTCTTAAAAGTTTGTCTTGGCTATTCTAGGCCATTTGCATTTTCATATGAATTATATAATTGGCTTGTCAAATTTAAAAAAAATGTCTCCTGGAATTTTGATTGGGACTGTATTGAATCTATACATCAGTTTGGAGAGAATTAACATCTTAAGAATGTTGAGTCTTCTGATCCATACAGTATATCTCTCTATTTATTTTTTTTTAGTTTCTCTTAGCAATGTTTTGTAGTTTTCATTATACAAGTCCTGCACATCTTTTTTTTTTTTTTTATCAGATTTATCCCTAAGTATTTCATATATTTTTCTGCTTGTGTAATGGAATTTCCAAAAATTTTCATTTCCAATTTTTTATTGCTAATATATACAAATGAAGTTGGTTTTTGAATATTGATCTTGATATATTTACTTAGTAGTAGTCCTTCCTTCCTTCCTTCCTTCCTTCCTTCCTTCCTTCCACCCATCCATCCATCCATTAGGATTTTCTACACAATCATGTTATCTTTGGATAAAGACAGATTTACCTCTTCTGTTAGAGCTACTTCTATGATGTTAATTGACATGGTAAGAGCAGACATCCTCATTTTATTCCTGATTTTAGAGAAAAAGCCATTATGCTTTTCTTAATTATGGAATTCACAACAGTTTCCTATTCTTGGAGGTCAACAATTATGTCACATTTTCAGCAATCCATATATTCGTTTAATATAAATTAACTTTGAAGCAAATCTTATTATAATATGAGACATGCTGGAATTCATTTTCTTTCAGGATTCAGGAGAATGCATGTAAATATTTAAGGTTAGGAAGGCATCATAGTAATTACTTTCCAGTAATAAAAATGTCTTTCCTATTTAAAATTTAAGCAATATTCAAAGATGCTAGCAGCAAATATTCATAAAGTGGTATTTGTAGTGGATGAGGATCAGAGTTGGACAAAAGTGCTGGTTCTTATGAGATTAGCAAAAATTTTTGTTTTATAACATTCAGATTCTCCTGGATAAAAGATAGCAAGACTGCCCAAATCTACAAAGCCACTATTTTCTAGGCTGCATACTTCAAATGCTGGCCATGGTAGCAGACCCTGATTTGCGCCTGAGAAAACTTTAGCTAGTCATGAGCCCTGATGGGAAAAGCCTACATCATAACATTTGTCTTTGTCCTTAGGGTTTTGCTGTCAGACTCAGCAGAGTTCAAACATTTACTGAAGAGCAAAACAGTATTTTCTTCATATGCTTTTCTCATCCTTGGTAACCATGGGGGTTGTCATCTAACAACTAGGATTGTTGGAGCAGTCCTTGAAAGGGACGTCAGCCCCAGAGGATAAAGAAAGTCTTGCAAACATTCTGCCCAGAATTCATCATATCTACTTGAAACTTCTGTTAGTTCCAAAAGGATTATTTAGAGTGCTGTCAGAAATCTCCAAGAAACTATAAAACACTGCATATAACATGGTATGTGCACCAGCTAAGACAGTTTCAACTCTTAGAAGCTCACCTATTGGAACTGAGAATGTTAACTGAGGGTGTGGCTGTCTTTTGTGCAAGAAATGAGCAAAATGAGTCACACTCTGTTCTTCCCATCCTCACCATACACGTTGTCTTTCAACTCTCACTGATCCTTCAGTCTCCCAGCACCTTTGTCCTCAGCTGCGGTTGGATGACCCTACTCTCTACTGTATTAGCACCTGGTCCTTCCCTCAGAACACATTTGCTGATTGTATTATAATTGCCTCTCAACTTGTTCAAATCTCCCAATAAACTGTAATCTCCATGAGGTCCCTTACTCTATCTTATTCACCATTATGCCACCAGCCACTGTGCTTAGCCCATAGGAGGCACTGAATAGACATATGTTAGATAACTGTATGAATGGATAGGTACAGAAAGCAGGCCCTGGGTGGGTAGCAGTATTTATATTTCCAAGGAAAAGTAATAAGACAAAGTTTTCCTTGTTCGTGGATTAAATTCATTGATGAGGGACCAGGACTTGAAAAGTAAGTGGAGGAATAAACCCAGAGGTTTAGGATGAGAGGAAGATAAGCATTGCTATACAGAGGAGAGCCTATCGTAGG
Source organism: Indri indri (assembly GCA_004363605.1). Taxonomy (NCBI): domain Eukaryota; kingdom Metazoa; phylum Chordata; class Mammalia; order Primates; family Indriidae; genus Indri; species Indri indri. Next base: position 26,645 of record RJWJ010006096.1, read on the forward strand.
AATTATGAAGGTTGGTGGTGAGGTTACCGGTTTGTAACTGGGGGTCTGCAACATGACTTCTCTAACCTCTAGTTTAGATATAGTTGTGCTCCTCTCAGCAGGTTGATGCATGGATGTGGGACACTATGGTAAATGTTCAATCTGGCAGGGAACTTTAGAATACTCTGACAAGAAGAGAAGGGAATGGTGCTTGTTTTTATGTATAACTAACGATTTGTTCACACAAATATGCTCACCTTAAAATGTTTCTCACCCTTTCTTAGCCCTGCTGTGTAGTTTGGGATGTTATAAGAGAAAGAACTGATGCACTTTTGCTATCTTTAAATTTCTTGAAATGTTCATGTGTCTTGCCATTTCTTTTACCTTCATTTCTCTTTGGATTTTCGCAACATGGGTAGGCTCCAGCATTAGGCATGGTAGATCTCTGCAACATGGACCCAAGGGCTGGGAAGAAAATGGTTATAACTGGCATATAGAAAATCTATCATTTTAAGCATGTGTGTATGTGTGTGTGTGTGTTTGTTTTTTAAATAGCCATATTACTGAACAATATTGGTTTCCTCTTTTTTTTAATAATAAAAATAATTCACATTGTTTTATGGTCATCACTATTTGTTTACAAAGTGGCAAAGCATAAATTGTCATAAAGACAAAGTTATAAGAAGTAAGAGAAACACAAAAGTAGAGATTTTATTTATTTATTTATTTATTTTTTTATTTTCATTTCCGGGTATCATGAGGGTACAAATATTTTGGTTACATTTTATGTCTCTGCCTCACCCAAGCAAGGGTTAGAGGCATGCCCTTCCCCTCTACAATGCTCACCATGTCCTTTAGTTGTGAGTTTATCCCCCCCCATTCCCCTAATCCCTGGAGATTATTACTACCATGTGAACGCCATAGTGTTAATCAGTTAGTGCCAATTTGATGGCAAGTACAAGTGGAGCCCATTCTTCCGATCTTGTGATATCTCACTTCGGATAATGGGCTCAAGTTCAATCCAGGTTTCCTCTTTTTTTTTTAACTTCAAAATGTTAAGGAGGTACAAATGTTTTTGTTACATGTATACCTTTTATAATGCTTAAGTTAGGGCTTTTAGTGTGCCCATCATCAAAATAGTGTTCATTGTACCCAATAGGTAACTTTTTATCCCTCACCCCTTCTTTTTCCAATATCCTTTACATCTCTTTTGCCTGTGTCCATTGTTTAGCTCCCAATTATTAGTGAGTACATGTAGTGTTTGTTTTTCTATTCCTGAGGTTTTTCACATAGGATAATGGTCTCCAATTCCATCCAAGTTGCCGTAAAAGACATTATTTCATTTCATTCCTTTGTATGGCTGAGTAGTACTCCATGATATACACACACACACTACATTTCCTTTATCCACTCATGAATTGATAGGCACTTAGGTTGTTTCCACATCTTCGCAATTGTGAATTGTGCTGCAATAAACATTCAAGTGCAGGTGTCTTTTTGATAAAATGACTTCTTTTCCTTTGGGTAGATAACTAATAGTAAGATTACTGGATCAAATGGTAGGTCTACTTTCAGTTCTTTGAAAAATCTCCATACTGTTTGCTATAGAGGCACTAATTTGCAGTCCCAACAACCATGTATAAGCATTCCTTTCTCTCTGCATCCATGCCAGCATCTATTGTTTTTTGTCTTTTTAATAATGGCCATTCTGTCAGGGGTAAGGTGGTATCCCACTGTGATTTTAATTTGCATTTCCCTGATGACTAGTGATGTTGAGCATTTTGTCATATGTTTCTTGGCCATTCATCTACCTTCTTTGGAAAAACTGTTCTTGTCTTTTGCCCACTTTTTAATGGAGTTGTTTGTTTTTTCATGCTTATGTGTTTGAGTTCTTTGAATATACTGGATTTTGGCCCTTTATTGGATGTATAGTTTGCAAATATTTTCTCCCATTCTGTAGGTTTTTCTATTTGCCCTGTTGATTATTTCTTTTGCTGTGCAGAAGCTTTTTAATTTAATTAAGTCCTACTTATTTATTTTTGTTATTCCTGTATTTGCCTTGGGGGTCTTAGTCATAAATTCTTTATGTAGGCTAATGTTTAGAAGAGTTTTTTTCCTACATTTTCTTCTAGAATTTTTATGGTTTCATGTCTTACACTTAAGCCTTTTATTCATCTTAAATTAATTTTTGTGTATGGTGAGATGGGGTCCTGTTTCATTCTTCCACATGTGGCTATCCAGGTTTCCTAGCAGCATTTATTGAATAGGGCTTCCTTTCCCCAGTGTATGTTTTCATCTGCTTTGTTGAAAATCAGTTGGTTGTAGGTAAGTGGTTTTATTTCTGGGTTTTTTATTCTGTTTCATTGGTCTACGTGTCTACTTTTATACCAGTGCCATGCTGTTTTGGTTACTATAGCCTTGTAGTATAATTTGCAGTCAGGTAATGTGAGGCCTCCAGATTTGTTCTTTTTACTTAAGATTGCTTTGGCTATCCAGGCTCTTTTTTGGTTCCAAATGAAGCTTGAAATTATTGTTTCTAGATAATGAAACAATAATTTCATTTGTCAATAATTTCAATGTCTAAATATGACATTGGTATTTTAATGGGTATTGCATTGAATCTGTAAATCACTTTGTGCAGTATGAACATTTTAATGATGTTGATTCTGCCAGTCCATGAGCATGGGAGGTTTTTCCATTTGTTTGTGTCACCTATGATTTCTTTCATCAGTGTTTTGTAGTTCTCCTTGTAGAGCTATCTTTCACCTCCTTGGTTAAGTATATTCCTAGGTTTTTTATTTTCTTTGGAGCTATTGTAAATTCTATTGTGTTCTTGATTTGGCTCTTAGTTTGACTGTTATTAGTATGTAGAAATGCTTCTGATTTGTGTACATTGATTTTGTAGCCTGAGACTTTGCTGAATTTATTTATCAATTTGAGGAGTCTTTTGGTGGAGTCTTCAGGGTTTTCTAGATACAAGATCATATTGTCAGAAAACAGGCATAGGTTGATCTCTTCTTTCCTGACTTGGGTACCCTTTATTTCTTTCTCTTGCCTGATTGTTCTGGCTGGACTTCCAGTATTATTTTGAATAGAGTGGTTACAGTGGGCACCCTTGTCCTGTTCTAGTTCTTAGGGGGAATGTTTCAACTTTTCCCCATTCAATATGATGTTGGCTATGGGTTTGTCATGTATGGCTTTTATAATTTTGAGATATGTTCCTTCTATGCCTAGTTTGTTGAGGGTTTTTATCATGAAAAGGTGCTAGATTTTATGCAATGCTTTTTCTGCATGTATTGAAATGATCATATGATCTTTGTTTTTGCTTCACTTTATGTGGTGAATCACATTTATTGATTTGCGTCTGTTGAACCATCCTTGCATCCCTGGGATGGAACCCAATTGATCATGGCAAATTATCTTTTGATGCTGTTGAATTTGGTTTGCTAGCATTTTGTTGAGGATTTTTGCATCTGTGTTCATAAGGGATATTGGTCTGTAGTTTTCCTTTTCATTGTGTCCTTTTATGGCTTTGGTATTGAGATGATACTGGTTTCATAGAAAGAGGAAGGAAGGATTCCCACCTTCTGGCTATTATGGAATACTTTCTGTGGGATAGGCACCAGTTCTTCTTGGTAGGTCTTGTAGAATTCAGCTACGGATCTGTCTGGTCTGGGTTTTTTTGTTCTTATTTTTGTTGGGAGATTTTTTATTACTGCTTCAATCTCTCTTCTCACTATCGGTCTGTTCAGAAGTTCTATTTCTTCCTGATTCAGGCTTGGAAGGTTGTATGTTTTCTGGAATTTATCCATTTCCTCTATGTTTGCTAGTTTGTTTGTATAGGTTTTTGTAGTATTCATGGACGCTCTTTTGTATTTTTGTGGTATTAGTTGTAATATCTCCTTTTTCATTTCTGATTGAGTTTGAGTCTTTTTTATTTCTGGTTAATCTGGCTAGTGCTCTGTAGATTTTTATCTTTTGAAAGAACCAACTTTTTATTTCATTGATACTTTTTTATTGTTTTTTTGGTGTCCAATTTGTTTAATTCTGCTCTGAGGTTTTTTATTTCTTTTCTTCTGCTGGCTTTGGATTTGGTTTGCTCTTTTTCTAGTTCCTTGATATGTGACATTAGGTTGTTAATTTGTGACCTTTCTGTCTTTTTGATGTAGACATTTAAGGCTATTAACTTTCCCCTTAGGACTATTTTTTACTGTATCCCATAGATTTTGAAAGCTTGAGTCCTCTTTGTTGTTCAGTTTGAGGAATCTTTTGATTTCCATCTTAATTTCCTGATTGGCCCAAGGATTGCTCAGCAGCAGGTTTAATTTCCATGACTTTGTGTAGATTTGAGTGTTTCTCTTGGAATTGATTTCTAGTTTTATTACGCTGTGACCTAAGAAGATACATGGTATGATTTTGATATTTTTGAATTGGCTGAGACTTGTTTTGGGCCTAAGATATGATCAATCTTGGAAAATGTCCCATGTGCTAATGAGAAGAATGTGTATTCTGCACTCTTTGGGTAGAATGTTCTGTTACTGTTAGGTCCATTTGTTGTAGAGTCTTGGTTTAAGTCTGGTGTTTCTTTACTGATTTTCTGTTTCCATGATCGGTCCAGTTCTGACATTTTGTGTCTAAGTACCTGACAATTAAAATGCTATTAATTATTTATTTGCTTAGATCTGGTAGAATTTGCTTTATGCATCTGGGAGCTCCTGTGGTAGGTGCAGATGTATTTAGGATTGTTATGTCTTGTTGAATTTCTTCCTTTACCATCACATAATGACCATCTTTGTCTTTTTTTTTTTTTACTATCATTGAATTAAAATTTTATCTGGTATGAGAATGGCTACACTTGCTCAATTTTGGTTTCCATTTGTGTGGAATTTTTTTTTTTCATCCCTTTACCTTGAGTCTGTACAAGTCCTTACAAGTTAGGTGTGTTTCTTGGAGATGGCATATGCTTGGGCTGTGTTTATTCATCCATTCAGCCAGTCTGTGCCTTTTAAGTGAGGCATTCAGACCATTCATATTCAGTGTTAGCATTGATATGTGGCATACTGTTCTGTTGGATGATACCTTATTGTTTTGATGTCATGTTGGATGATACGCTATTGTTTTGTTTTCCCCCTTGTGTTATTGTTATTTTTTATTTTATTTTATTGCCTAGGGATAATGCAAGTGTTTTTTTTTTTTTTTTATAAGAGCTGTGAGCTTTAACTTTCCAGTATTTTCACATGGGTGGGTATCTATTGTGCTGTTCCATGTATAATGCACTTCTAAGCATATTCCTTTAGGGCAGGTCTAGTAGAGACAAATTCCCTTAGTGTTTGCTTCTCTCGAAAAGTCTTTATTTCTGCATCATTTATAATACTTCTATTTTCAGGCTACAAAATTCTTGGCTGGCAGTTCTTCTGTTTAAGAAGAATAAAAATGGGGCCCCTATTCCTTCTGGCTTGTAAGGTCTCCATAAAGAAGTCTGCTGTTAGCCTGAAGGCTTTTTGTTTGTAGTTTAGTTGTGGCTTTCATCTTTCAGCTTGTAGAATATTCTCCTTCATTTTGACTTTGGCCAGCTTGATGACTATGTGTCCTGGAGATGTCCTGTTTGCTATGAATCTTCCTGGTATTTGATGACCATCTTGTATCTCTGGTTATCTGAATCTCTGGTGAAACCAGGGAAGTTCTCAATATTTCCCTCAAATAGGTTTTCCATGCTTTTTGCTGCTGCTTCTTCTCCTTCAGGGATACCTATAATTGGCTCACTTTACACAGTCCTATATTTCTCTGAGTGATTGTTTATTTTTCTTTATTCTTTTTCACCTGTTTGACTGACTGTGTTAGTTTGAAAGCCTTATCTTCAAGCCTTGAGATTCTTTATTCTGCTTGTCTAGCCTGTTGTTGAGCTATCTGCTATATTTTGAAATTCTCTAAATGACCCTATTTTTTTTTTGACACAGAGTCTCACTGTGTTGCCCGGGCTAGAGTGCCGCGGCATCATCCTAGCTCACAGCAACCTCAGACTCCTGGGCTCAAGCGATCCTTCTGCCTCAGCCTCCCGAGTAGCTGGGACTACAGGCATGCGCCACCATGCCTGGCTAATTTTTTCTATGTATATTTAGTTGTCCAGCTAATTTCTTTCTATTTTTGGTAGAGACGGGGTCTCACTCTTGCTCAGGCTGGTCTCGAACTCCTGAGCTCAAACAATCCACCCGCCTCGGCCTCCCAGAGTGCTAGGATTACAGGTGTGAGCCACTGTGCCCGGCCCCTAAATGACTCTTAATTCTTTAAGTTCTGTTATATTCTTTCTTATGTTATCTATCTCTTTTAGTGCCCTTTTATTGTTTTCATTAATGTCCTGAAAAAAATTTTTTGTTTTTGGCTTCTTTGTGTTGACTTTCATCTTTCCCTCCAATCCTATTCATCTTATTTGCCATCCATATTCAGAATTCCATTTCTGACATTTTGACAATTTTCCTTTTGGTTGGGATATGTCATGCCTGCTCCCCGTGCTCCCTCCCCTGGCTTCAGTTGCAGCAACCTGGGAATGGAAGCCACTGGGCCCCTGCCATGCCCACTCTCCAGTGCAATATCACTACACAGACTCTAATCAGTTTTCTCATCAGTCCAGAGTTCTGCAGTGGTGGTGGCAGCTCCCTCACAGGTCAGTTTGCAGTGCCTGCAGGGAGAGTGTGGAGCCTCCGGGTTCTCTCCTCCTGTCCTTCCAAATGTGTTGATGCCTCCCCAGGTATCTTTCAATCTTGCCAAGTGGATCACCTCACCATACTTTCCTTGCCTTTGAGTGTGTCCTGTCACTTCTCTGATGATTCACAATGCTTTCTCCAAGAAATTCTGTTTGTAGGTGGGCATCCACTTGCAACTTTTGATCCTCTCCTTGAGTGTGGTATGCATGGGCTGCTTCTTGCCTGAAGTCTTCCTGTTAGATTCAATATTTATTTCAGTTGATTGTCTTAAATGTTTCTTCCAGACAGACATTTTTATTTTATTTTATGCAAGTAAGGATAAAATTTCCTTCTGTTTTTGAATATTTATGCTTTCTTCTTCTTCTTCTTCTTTTTTTTTTTTTACTTCTGTTGGTCTCATTTAATTATCTAGAACTACCAGAAGGATGTTAAAATACTTGTTGTGATGGTGGACATTTTTGTCTCATTCTTTATATTAATAAACATGTTCATAGTGTTTTATATTTAATTATTGTATTGTCAATTAATTTGATTATAGATATTCTCTATCAAGTTAAAGAATACTCTTCTATTTCTATGTCATATACTTAAAATTTTATCAATTGCTTTTTATAAACATCTATTGAGGCAATCAGATGATTTTTCTCCTTTGAACCATTAATGTGATGAATTATAGATTTCTTAATATTGAGCCTAATTGCATTTATTCCTGGAATGAATCCTACTTTGTCATGGTGTATTTTTCCTTTAATATCCTGACAGATTTGATTTTCTAATCTTTTATTAATGACATATGTATTTATAGTTATAATCGAGATTGTAGGAGACTGGGAATTTGTGTCACTACTCTGTGGCCAACTCTTTCTTCGAACCCCTGAAACTCTGGGCTGGGCTCGGGAGGCTGCTTGTGAGTTTTTCCTTGGGTTCTGGTCAATTTTCCCAGTCAGACTGTGCCCTATCCTTCCTTCATTTTATTTTCATCTGCTGTCTATGAAGCAGAATTTTCTTGAAGCTTCTCTTCTGGTTTCTCCTAATTCAGGTTACTCTTTCACCCACTTCCTTTTCTATTTTCCTTTGGGTTTTATTCATTAGAAATTGGGAAAGAGTGGGGTAGGCAACACCCATTTTATTAATCTAAAAGCCCTCGATGTTGTTTGTCAAATCTAGAAGCAATAAACCCAATGAAATGACATAGCATTTTCATTAAATTCACATTTAAGACTCTAGCATTCCCACAATCAGGTATTAGCTTTCAAAATTTTCATAATGGTAACTTCTCTGCCTCAGGGAGAAGTCAACTTCTCTGAACTGTTCCCTAGGAGGTGAGAATAGCTCAATGGCTGGCCTAGCATCACAGCTATGAGGAAGCTGATGTGGTCCATCTCCAGTGCTAAATCTTGTGCCTGGAGCAGTGTTTTTAATTGTGAAGACTTGTATGTAAGTGCAGTAGGACCCTTTTGTAAGTCTGGTAATTGGAAAAAACTCACATTTTTGTTCAAGACTGATAAAGTTTTATCAGTCTTTATATTGTGTAGTGTTGTGGTTTAGGAGACACATTCTGAACCCTATGCGAACTTGCTGTTAAGCCCTCAAATATCTGAAGGAGCATACAAATATAATCCTCATAAAACACACAGTTATATATCAGCAGTCAACTACAAACACTAAGGGTGTACAAAGCTTGTGCTAAACAGCACTTTACCATCTGTGTGGCTTACCTGGGGAATGGCCCATATAGAGTACACTTTGGACATTCCACCTGCAGGTCCCTTCTCTGCAAGGTCTCCCTCCCTTTTCCTTTTTTCTCTCTCAGTCTTCTAATGGGTCCTACTTTCTTCAGTTGGTGTTCCTTGCAGGCAGTCAAGACTAGAGATTCTAATTCCAGGTTCCCTTCTCAGAATGGTGTTGAGGATCTTCCTGGCCCCAGCTTTGAAGTGCTTCATGTTAGACTATCAATATGACAAATAAACCTTTCTCTGGCCAAGACTGACTGTTTTTCAATAATGTAAATGTGCTGCTTATCAAAATAAAAAATATCTCTCTACCAGGAGTGAATATCTGGAGGGGTAAAGGATACAGAAGCCCTTCCTGTCACATATTTCTGGAGATGTAGGCCGTACTGACAGGAATTTTTACAGAACATAATAGCAAGGCTGACTAGATGGATGTTTCACTCTTGGGTCTCTGTCCCAGGGTTTTGACTTCGTTTTCCCAAACCAATGGATAACAGTCTGGGCAGGATTTTGAGGACTTCTGTCTTTTGTCTTCTGTCCCTGGGTGAACTTTGGTAAATGCATTAGCATCTCCATCTGTAAAAGGAAGGTAATTGTGCTGTCTGCTCCATTCCAGAGATGTTGGGGAGACAAATGTGAATGTGTCCATAAAGAGCTCTGAACTTTTCCAAGAAGGGTGTTGTGTAATTACAAGATGTTGCCATCACCACTCCTATTAGATGCATTGAAATTGTGATAGCTGGAACTAAATCAGGGGCAGCTCCCTGTCTCTCACACAGACTATAAACAAATAAATATTTTTTTCCAAGTCACACCACCTTTAGATGACCCAGGAGACTGACTCCTGCTTTGCTCCCTTGAGCCTGGTCTCTTTGGTTGGATATATGGTATGATGGATTGTTTCCATGGCCAGACAACCCAGGCCTCACTGCTTTCCAGAAGGGTGACCTTGGGACCGTTACACAGCTTCTCTAAGATTCAGTGTCTTCACCAGTAAAACCGGGTTACTTATAGCTATTGTATGAATTAAATGAGATTGGTTCTTCAAAGCTCCTGGCAAACAGAAAGTGCTCAATAAATGTTAGTGTTTTGAAATTTTATTTTCTTTTATTTTCTCACATTTTGGCCCCGGCATTAATGTGACGTGCATTTCTATCCCAACATCTTGCAGAGAGAAGATGATATTAATGTTTTCTGTGCTTGGGATATGGTATTATTTTGGAAGATTTCATTTTGAATTGTATGTCATCATTCTCAATGTCCTCAAAGTAATTTAAACAAACCAAATGTATACAAGCATTTACTCTGTGACATTTATTTTCAATAGCTTGTGAGCCCTCACATGCTCTTAATAGAAAGCAAAAGCTGCAAAATCTGGCCTAGCTGTTAGGAGGTGCTATTTAAAGCCTCTGTGGGACAAAAATGACAATTTTGAAATTGACTGTGCAGTGTGACGATGCCAAGTACTAGCAGATGCCCAGGAAACCTGTCACATTTGCCATGTGTTACCCCAAATCTCAAGTCTACAGAGGTTTTAGAAGAGTTTTTCTCACAGGAAGCTTTTGCCATCTTAATCTCTAGATTTCACTTGTGCTGTGGAGGGAATATGCCACAGCAGAACCATCTTGGGCTGCAAGCTGGGGCCCTGGATAGGCAGGGTTTCCCCCATGCAGAGATATTTGTGAGGCTTCCAGCTGAGCTTAGCTATATGGCAGCTTTATGCCTGGTAATAAATGATTTCATTGAGAAGTAGTTCTTTCTGCTGTGTGTGGTTGTTTTGCAGTGATTTAGAAGGCTGCTCTGCCTCTGACTAGCTTGTAGAGTAACTTAGCCCCTGAGCCTCACTTTCACTGTCTGTAAAATGGGGATAGTGGTACTGACCTTGTGGCATTTTAATAAAAATTTGTAGCGATGCATGTAAAGTTTCTATATTGGTGTTTGATATATGGGAAGCATGTTGATACATTTCAGCTATTATCATTTTAATAAAATTAATGAAAAGTAATCATTGTGTGAGGAGAATAATGGTCCCCCAAAGATGTCAACATCTTAATTCCTCGAAACTGTGTATATGACACCTTTCATGACAGAAGAGACTTTGCAAATGTGATTAAATTAACAGCCTTGAAATGAGGAGATTGCCCTGGATTATCTGGGTGGCCCTAATCTAATGACAAGGGCCCTCAAAGAAGAGAGCCTTTCCCTGCTGTGATCAGGGAAGAGACATGTTCCATTGCTGCTTTTGATGATGAAGGGAGGGGCCCAGGAGCCAAAGAATGTGGCAGTCTCCAAAAGCTAGAAAAGATGAGGAAATGATTCTCTCCTAGAGACTCCAGAAGGAACCAGCTCTGCTAGCCCCCTGGCTTTAGTCCAGTGATATTCTTGTCTGACTTCTGAGAACTGTAAGAGAATATATTTATGTTGTTTTAAGCCACTAAGTTCATGGTGATTTGCTATAGCAACAATAGAAAACTAGTACGTGATTAGAGAATGTTGAGAGTTTGTGCAGTTGTGCAAAAGATGAAGCCCATGATGCTCTGTATTTGGACAAGCTAGAAGGGTATGTGCTCACTTCTAGTCCCCTAGAATATGTTAAGGGTCTTTGAAACCTTACTAATTTATCTTCTGGGTTAGAGATGTGGCTTGCTTCACAAGAACTGAAATGCTTTATCTTACTCCAAAGGATTTGAATCTAGTCTGAAACAGTCACATTACTTACATTTGAAATTTTGGAATTACCATAATTGCACAAATCTCTTGTTTCCACTCTGAATAAGCAGGAATAAAATTTTGCTACACTTTTGTTATCCTGTGGATTATTTTTAAAAAAACCCTAAAAGTTGGAGTCAGAAGATGTGGTTCTGAGTTTCAGTGTTCTGGAAAAATAAATCATGTAATCTCCAATCTGGATCTGCAGAATGGAGATGATAACACCTGGTTTATCTACCTGTTGTGTGAGTGAAAGGAGATAATGTTAGTAAAGATGCATTGAGAATTGGCCAACTATACAGATGTCAGGTGTAATAATTATTACATTTATTATTAGTAGTATTCATGCTACAGAGTCATGGAATGTTAGATCAAGAAAGATCACTTGATATCATTTAGTCTCCTAGCCTTGGAGAGGTTAAATAACTTAGAAGTGTTCTCTTGGCTCCTTAGCGTCAAGTCTGAGACACAGCCTGGATAATCAATGGGAGATGGCCAGGCTCGGAACTTGATCTTCACTTAAATGGTATAGGCTGGGAGTGGGGAGGGGCACAGCTGTAAGAATTTAGGGGCAGAGAGATACAGTCATAGATCTGGTAATGAGTTGGGAGGATTGGCCATGGGAGAGGATAGCCAGGTGGGCCCCAGGGACTTGAGGAAGTAAAGGGCAGAGTTGGGTGAAGTGGCACCACTTATGAGGAGAAGCAGCATTTGCTGAGCTGGTCGTCAGAAATGGCCTTGGAGTTAGTGAAACTAGGAATATAACTTTGAGCTTCTGACTCAAGTCTTGTGTTCTTCCCAGTATATATATTAAATATTACCTCAAATTCAGTATATATATCTGAATATTACCTCAGAAACTATTTATCGTTTGTTGATATATATATATATATACAGACATACACACACACACACACACACACACACACACACACACACACACATATATATATATATATACCATTATGTATATTGGTTTTCTTTGGAGGGGGAAAGAAGAAACTGCTTTATATGTGGGTTTTCTAATAATTCCTCCCCTGACTTTTGGAAGGAACCAAAGATGGACTTATTCTGAATTTTCTTTTTTTTTCTTTTTTTTTTTGAGACAGAGTCTCACTCTGTTGCCCAGGTTAGAGTACCGTGGCGTCAGCCTAGCTCACAGCCACCTCAAACTCCTGGGCTCAAGTGATCCTCCTGCCTAAGCCTCCTGAGTAGCCAGGACTACAGGCATGCACCACCATGCCTGGCTAATATTTTCTATATATTTTTAGTTGTCCAGCCAATTTCTTTCTATTTTTAGTAGAGACGGGGTCTCATTCTTGCTCAGGCTGGTCTCGAACTCCTGAGCTCAAACAATCCTCCCGCCTCGGCCTCCCAAAGTGCTAGGATTACAGGCGTGAGCCACCATGCCTGACCCCTGAATTTTCTTACTTAAAGATTAAAGTATTGCAGTCAGGTTCCAGTAAATAACCTACTTTATCAGGTCATTTACATGTGATAGTTTCACATCCCTAGAGCTTGAATCTGTAATCTTTGGTCCTGAAAATTTCTGTTTTAAATGTCCATATTTGCCATAGATAGATAACCAGGCAAAAGCAAAACAAAACAAAACAACCCATAAAAAACCAAAAACTCTTTATAAGGCAATAGGAATTCTAAATTCATCTCTGGATTTCAAGGTCGCCTCAGTGCACACATAACTCACACAAACACACATTTACACATACCTCACAAACCACACATGCACACACACATATACACACATGTCACACATGCACACACACTATTAAATTATGCTATCACTGGTTTTGAGAACTTTTGAATATTTTGTTTTCAGAGTAATACAATGAATTTTATAAGTTTGATCCCAATGTGTGCTATGTACAAATGTAACCCATATGAAATATATTTTCCTAGATTGTATTAAGTGGCCATTTGCAAAAGAATAATGTAACAGAAGATGGAAGAATGAAGTGGCCACCCTAGATTCTAATCTAACAGTAACAGTTCTTTGTGTTTTTATAAGCATGTAGAAGTCAGAGGGGTTTCATATTCACTAAGTCATTGTATCCCCCAAAAATCCTGTGAAAGAGGAAAATGGCACTCAGCAAGGTGAAGCCAATTGACCAAGGATTCAGAGTTTGGTTTAAAAGAAAGGAAAGCTGACTTCTATAATCATGAAGCTTCTTTTCTCATAGTTGCTAAAGAAATACAGCAATAAAGACATTTTAATTTTTAAAATTTTTAATTCTTATGGGTACATGATATATCTTTGTGGGTTACATGTGATATTTTGATACAGGCATACAATGTGAATTAATCAAATCAGGGTAATTGGGGTATTCATAACCTTAGGCATTTATCATTTCTTTATGTTAGGAACATTCCAATTCCACTCTTTTAGTTATTTTAAAGTATACTTTAACTTATTGTTGATTATAGTCACTTTGTTGTGCTATCAAATATTGTTCATGCTATTGAACTGTCTAACTATATTTTTGCCCCCATTAACAATCCCCATTTTATCCCCACTCCTGGATAACCTTTCCAGCTTCTGGTAACTATCATTTTACTCTCTGTCTCCGTGAAATCAATTGCTTTTAATATTTAGTTTCCATATATGAGTGAGAACATGCAAGATATGTCTTTCTGTGTTTGGCTTATTTCACTTAATGTAACTTTCTACCATTCCATCCACGTTGTTGCAAATGGCAGGATTTCATTGTTTTTTTAACTATATAACATTTCATTGTGTATATATACCACAATTTCTTTATCCATTCATCTATTGGTAGACACTTAGTTTGACTACAGATCTAGGCTATTGTGAATAGTGCTGCAATAAACATAGGAGAATAGATATCTGTTTGATATACTGAATTCCCCTCCTTTGGAGATATACCCAGCGTTAGGATTGCTGGGTCACATGGATGTTCTATTTTTAGTTTTCTGAGGTACCTCCATACTGTTCTCCATAGTGGTTGCACTAATTTACATTCCCACCAACAGTGTGCGAGGGTTCCCCTTTCTCCACATCCTCACCGGCATTTGTTATTGCCTGTCACATATCTGTTGGCCATTTGTATGTCTTCTTTTGAGAAATGTTGATTCAGATCCTTTGACTATTATTAAATCCAATTATTTGATTTTTTTTTCATTTTGTTGTTGGAGCTCCTTATATATTCTAGTTATTAATCTTTTGTCAGATGGGTAGTTTGTAAATATTTTCTCCCATTCTGTGGGTTTTCTCTTCCCTTTGATATTTGTTTCCTTTGCTGTGCAGAAGATTTTTAGTTTGATGTTATCTCATTTGTCCAATTTTGCTTTGATTTCCCGCACTTTGGGGGTATTATTCAAGAAGTCCTTGACCAGACCCATGTCCTTAAGCATTTCCCCAGTGTTTTCTTTAAGTAGTTTCATAGTTTCAGATCTTAGATTTAAGTCTTTAATTCATTTTTGATTTGATTTTTGTATATGGTGAGAGATAAGTGTTTAGTTTCATTCTTCTGCATCTGGATATCCAGTTTTCCCAACACCGTTTATTGAAGAGACTATCCTTTCTCTGCTATATATTCTTGGCACCTTTGTCAAAGACAAGTTCGCCGAGATGTGCAGATTTATTTCTGGATTCTCTATTCTGTTCCATTGGTCTATATGTCTGCCTTTATGTCAGTTCCATGCTGTTTTGGTTACTACAACTGTACAGTATAATATAATTTGAAGTCAGGTAATATGATCCCTCCAGTTTTGTTCTTTTTGCTCAGGAAGGCTTTGGCAATTTTTGGTCTTTTGTGGTTCCATATACATTTTAGGATTATTTTTTTCTATTTCTGTGAAGAATGTCATTGGTAGTTTGATGGGGATTGCCTTGAATCTGTAGATTGTTTTGGATAATATGGGCATTTTAACAATATTGATTCTCGCAATCCATGAGCATGGAATATCTTTCCATATTTTGGTGTCCTTTTCAATTTCTTTCATCAGTTTTTTACAGTTTTCATTATAGAGATCTTTCACTTCTTTGGTTAAGTTTATTTCTAGGTATTTTATCTATAGCTAGGGATTACTTTCTTGGTTTCTTCTTCAGCTTTTTTACCATTGGCAAGTAGAAATGCCACTGATTATTGTATGTTGATTTTGTATCCTGCAACTTTACTGAATTTATCTTTTCTAAATTTTTTTTTTTGTGAAGTCTTAGGTTTCTCTAGATGTAAGATCACATTGTATGCAAACAAGGATAATTTGACTTCTTTTTTTTTTTCCAATTTGGGTGCCTTTTTTTTCTCTTGTCTGATTGCTCTAGCTGGAACTTCCAGTATTTTGTTGAATAACACTGGTGAAAATGGGCATCCTTGTCTTGTTCCAGATCTTAGACGAAAGGCTGTCAGTTTTTCCTCATTCAGTATGATACTAACTGTAGGTCTGTCATATATGGCTTTTATTGTGCTAAGTTCCTTCTATACTAAGTTTTTTGAGAGTTTTTATCATGAAGGGATACTGAATTTTATTGGATGCTTTTCTAGCAGCCATTGAAATGATCATATGGTTTTTGTCCTTTGTTCTGTTGATGTGATATATCACATTGATTAATTTGCATATGTTTAACCAGCCTTGCATCCCTGGGATGCATCCCACTTGATCATGATGAATAATCTTTTTAATGTGTTGCTGAATTTGGTTTGCTAGTATTTTATTGAGGATTTTTTCATCTGTGTTCATCAGAGATATTGGTCTATAGTTTTCTTTCTTTATTGTATCTTTGTTTTGATATCAGAGTGATACAGGCCTCATAGAATGAGTTTGGGAGTATTTCCTCCTCAATTGTTTTGTAATAGTTTAAGTAAGATTGGTACTAGTTCTTTTTTGAATGTTTGGTAGAATTCAGTAGTAGTGAAGCCATTGGGTTCTGGAGGTTTTTTTTTTTATTTTTATGGGAGAATTTTTATTATTGCTTCTGTCTCATTACTTGTTATCAGTTTTCTCAGGTTTTAGATTTTGTCCTGGTTCAATCTTGGTAGGTTCTATGTGTCTAGGAATTTATCCATTTCATTTAGGTTTTCCAATTTATTGGCATACAGCTGCTCATAGTAGTCTCTAATAATCCTTTGGATTTCTGCAGTATCAGTTGTAATGTCTCCTTTTTCATCTCTGATTTTATTTTTTGGATCTTCTCTCTTTTTTTCTTAGTCTGGCTAAAGGTATGTCAATTTTGTTTACATTTTAAAAAACAACTTTTCGCTTTGTTAATCTTTTTTTTTGTTGCAATTCATTTATTTCTGCTCTGATCTTTATTATTTCTTTTCTTCTACTAATTATAGGTTTGGTTTGCTCTTTTTTTCTAGTTTTTGAGATGCATCATTACATTGTTTATTTGGAGCTTTTCTACTTGATGTAGGCACTTCTTGCTATAAACTTTCCTCTTACTACTGCCTTTTCTGTATCTCATAGGTTTTGATATGCTGTGATTTCATTTTCATTTGTTTCAAGAAATTTTTTAATTTTCTTCTTAATCTCTTCATTGACCCACTGGTCATTCAGGAGCATATTGTTTAATTTTCATGTGTTTGCATATTTTCCAATGTTCCTCTTGCTATTGATTTCTAGTTTTATTCCATGGTGGCCATCAGAAAAAATACTTGATATGATTTCAATTTTTTTAGACTTATTTTGTGGCCTAACGTATGGTCTATCCTTAAGAATGAACCATGAACTGAGAAGAAGAATATATATTCTGCAGCTATTGGATGAAATGTTCTGTAATATTAATATCTATTAGGTCTACAGTGCAGATTAAGTCCTATGTTTCTTTGTTGATTTTCTTCTGAATGATCTGTCCAATGCCGAAAGTGGAATGTTGATGTCTCTAACACTTACTGTATTGGGGTCTATCCTTTTTAGCTCTGATAATATTTGCTTTATATATCTGGGTGTGCCAATGTTGGGTCCATATACATTTAGAATTATTATGTGCTCTTGCTGAATTGACCTTTTTATCATTATATAATGAGTTCTTTGTCTCTTTTTATAGTTTTTGTCTTGAAATATATTTTATCCAATAGAAGTATAGTTACTCCTGCTCTTTTTTGGTTTCCATTCACATGGAATATCTTTTTCCATTCCTTTGTTTTCAGTCTATGTGTGTCTTTATAGGTAAAGTGGGTTTCTTGCAGGTAGCATATAGTTGGCTCTTATTTTTTTATCCACTCAGCCACTCTGTATCTTTTTATTGGAGAGTTTAGTCCATTCACATTCAATGTTGTTATTGATAGGTAAGAATTTACTACTGCCATGTTATTATTTGATTTCTGGTTGTTTTGTCACCTTCTCTTTCTTTTTTACTTCCTTCCTCTCTTCCTTTGTTAGAAGTGATTTCTCTGGTAGTGTGTTTTAATTTCTTGCTTTTTTGTGTGTGTATCTGTTGTAGTTGTTTTTGATTTGAGGTTACCATGAGGTTTACAAAAAACATTTTATAAATATTTTAAACATATGACAACTCTGCTTACAAATAATCAAGCAAAGAGAAATGTAACAGAAACCTTTAACTCCACCCTCCCATTTTTTTTTACCTTTTTGTTCTTTCTGCCCTTATCTTTTTAAACTAATCAACTCTGCTTACAAACAAACAAACAGGCAAAAGAAATGTAACAGAAATTCTGCCCTTTAACTCTACCCTCTCCATTTTTTACCTTTTTGTTGTTTCCATCCATATCTTTTTTATAAACTATCTCTCAAAAAGTTTTTGTTATTTTTGATATATTTGTATTTTAGTCTTCCTACTCAAGATATAAGTGGTTTATACTACACAATTAGAGCAGTAGAATATTCTGTATTTGTGTACTTACCAGTGAGTTGTATATCTTCAGATGATTTCTTACTCATTTACGTCCTTTTCTTTCAGGTTGAAGAACTCCTTTTAGTATTTCTTATGGGAAAGGTCTGGTGTCAATGAAATCCTTCAGCTTTTGTTTGTCTGGCAAAGTCTTTATTTATCCTTCATGTTTGAACAATATTTTTGCAGGATATTATATTCTAAGGTTGAGCTTTTCTTCCTTCAGCACTTTGAATATGTCATGCCACTGACTCCTGGCCTGTAAGGTTTCCACTGAGAAGCCAGACTCTTTTATATGTCTTTTTTTCTTTTTTCTTGCTTCCCTTAGGACCTTTTCTTTATCCATGACCTTTGGGAGCTTGATTGTTATAATAAATGCCTTGAAGTAGTCTTGTTTGGGTTAAATCTGCTTGGTTTTATACCTTCTTATACCTGAATATTGATATCTTTCTCTAGGTTTGGAAAGTTCTCTGTTGTTATTCCTTTCAATAAAACTTCTAGCCCAGTCTGTCCACCTCCTCTTTAAGGCCATTAACTCTTAGATTTGCCCTTTTGCAGCTACTTTCTAGATCTTGTAGGCATGCTTCATTCTTTTTTCTTTTCTGATTATGTATTTTCCAATAGCCTATCTTCAAGCTCACTGATTCTTTCTTCTGCTTGGTCAATTCTGCTGATTGTATTTCTCAGTTTGTCAATTGAATTATTAAGCTCCAGAATTTCTGCTTGATTTTTTTTATTATAGCAATCTCTTTGTTAAATTTCTCTGATAATCTTCTGAGTTTCTTCTCTATGTTGTCTTGAAGTTCATTGAGCTTCTTCACGACAGCTATTTTGAATTCTTTGTCTGAAAGGGTATGTATCTCCATTGCTCCAGGATTGGTCACTGGTACCTTATTTAGTTTGTTTGGTGAGGATGTTTTTCTGTATGTTCTTGATGCTTGTGGATGTTCTTCATTATCTGGGCACTGAAGACTTAGGTATTTATTTTAATCTTTGCAGTTTGGGCTTGTTTGAACCCATCTTTCTTGAGAATGCTTTCCAGGTATTCATAGGGAATTGAGTGTTGTGATCTAAGTCTTTTGTCACTGCAGCCATATTAGCACTGGGGGTGCCCCAAGCCCAGTAATACTGTAACTCTTAGAGATTCCTGGTGGTACCACTTTTGTGGACTTGAGTAATTTACAGAATTCCTTGGATTATCAACCTACATCTCTCACTCTCTTCCCTCACTCTCTGTGCTGGGCTGCTGGAGTTGGGGGAGGAGTGATGTGGACACTGCCTCATGGCCACCAGTACCAGGTCAAACCTGAAGCCAGCCCATTCTCACCTAAAGCCCATGGTGTCTGTTACCAGGGTACCTCTGATGTTTATTCAAAGTCCAAGGGTTCTTTAGTTAGCAGGTGGTGAATCCTACCAGGACTGAGTCCTTCCCTTCAGGGCAGCATGTTTCCTTCTGGCCCTGAGTGGGTCCAGAAATGCCATCAAGGAGCTAAAGCCTAGACTCAGGTGCTTTAAGAGTCTGCTTGGTACTTTATTTTACTGTGGCTGAGCAGATACCCAAGTTGCAAAACGAAGTTGTCTGAGTCCTTCCCTTTCCTTTCCCCAAGTGAAAGAAGGCTCTCCCTGAGCTGCACTGCTTGGGGTTGGGGGAGGGGTGACACAGGCACTGGCTTAGCTGCTGTGGCTGGTGTCTCACTGGGTCATGCCAAGTCCACTGGCTTTGAGCCAGCACATCACAGGAATTGCCCAAGGACTGTAGCCTTTGTAGCCTGATGGCCTGATGGATTTAGACCCAGGCTGCTTTTTGGCGGCTGGTGGTGGGGCTGGCTGGAACTCGGATTTCAGGGTGGAGGATTTCCCTTTGGCTGGGTTGGTCTACATGCTCCCTCCATGGGCACTGGCAGAATTCTGCCCTATGCTGTGTTCCCCTGTGCCAGGGTGACCCTGAATTTCAGGGCAAAGTCCCATGATCACCTTATTCTCCCTCCCCTGGGCACACAGATTCTCTCTCCACTCAGGGTGCTGGTGCCCCACTGCTGGGGGATGGGGGAGGGGTGGCATAGGCAATGCAAGACTGTCTTTTCTGCCCTCTCTGGTGCCTCTTTCCTTGATATAATGTTGAAATGAGGTAATATGATCGCTCACCTGATATTTGGTTCTTCTGAAGGTGCTTGCTTTCAGGGATAGTTGTTAAATTTGGTGTTTGTGTAGAGGGATGATCACTGGAGGTTTCTATTCAGCCATCTTGTTCCGCCCCTTCTCCAATAAAGATACTTTAAATGAGGTTTAAAATTGACGTTTAAGTATAGATTATGTAAAGGTTTCCCAATTTTAAGTGTTAAACATGTTTGCTCTGTCAAAATTTTAAAAATCTGGGAAAATAGGAGAAATTTCCATTAGAGATGACTATTATTGACATTTTTGGTGTATTTATTTCAAAATATTTTCTATGCATAAAACTTTTTTGTCATTTTGTTTACTTATTAGGTTAATATTGAATTATAATTTTTCTTAGATTTCCAAAAAACATTTTGTCATAAATTTTCCCATGTTATATTGTCTTTAACATCATATTTAATAGTTGCAAAATACTCCACCAAGGGACTGTACCATAATTCATTTAGCAATTCTTGTTTTAGGATTTAGACTGTTTCCAATTTTTTGCATTTCCACATTTTGATTTAATTCTTCAGGATAGATGTCAAGAATTAGAATTTTTAGACTAATGCAAATTGGGCATATTTTACCACATTGCTTTCTAAAAGTGTTTTAGCAATGTATGTTTTGTATTGTAGAAATCAAATGAACCTAAAAATGGAATACTGTTCTTAAAAGACCTTCAGGCACAAGAAATGTCTAACTTGCCATCTTTTCCTCACAGGATTGAACATCTGGCTGTGGTGTTCTCCCTTTTCCCTTCTACACCAATCCCATTCCAACCTTTCACTGCTCATCCCACCCACAAATTTCCATTAATTTCTAAGATACACAGTATAGTTTTACTTTTGCCTTATACTATAAGCCCTCAGGACCTCATCTTTATCAATCCAAATGGCTTATTCAGTATTTTTCAAAACAATGTTCATTCCCTCCTTAGGAAAGCCTCTGGAGGAAGCTGTTAAGATAACTTTTTTCAACACCCTGTGTCATCCACTCATGCTTTGAAATCATTTGTTTAGGCTGGTGAATTTCAGGATTAAAAAGGATGACTTTCTATTAATACTTGTAACAAGTATTCTAAGGAGAGAATCACATGCAGGAAGTGTTGAGTTCTCTGCTACTGGAAATGTCCAAGCAGAGGCTGAAGAGCACTTGTCAGGACAACAGTAAATGGAATTCAAGCAGCAGTTGACCATTGAGCTGGAAGAGATGACCTTGAAGATTTCTACAATACCGAGAGTCCATGAATCCATGATTTTACGTCTTCTCTGAATATTAAAGCACTCATTTATTGATGGCCCATTTTTAAGGCCTCTCCTTTAATAACAGGCAGGTATAAAGTGCTGGACTAATGGGTTGGACACACATGTCATGTTGCTGCCTCACCTGCAGTTCAATGTGATTAGCTGTCCCTGGTAATGTTCCTCCCGATGGAATGCTTCTAGGTAATTTTTCTGCCTCTGAGGCCCTTCAGCCCTTTTGCTATTTTAGGAACACACTTCTAAATTATACAAGTCTTTGCTGCCACAAGGGCCGTAACGCCTTGCCAGGAGAAATTCTCCATGAATGGGATAAATGAAGAGAGAAAGCCTGAGAAATGTGTGTCAGTGCAGCTGTTCTGACTTCCCAAAATACACCACAGTTTGAAGCTAAGGATGCCTGACACTCAGGGCCAGATGATATTTTTTGTATCTGGAGTTAGTTATATCAGGAGAGTGCTGATACCTTAAGCATCCTAGTGTTGGAGAAATGCTGGCACGGTAGTCAGCCCACGTTCACCAGCAAATCACCTTCACTGGATGCTCGCACCATCCACACCTTGCATGTCAGCATTGTAGTTTTGTTGAGAGTAGCCAAGGAGCACAGTGCCTTGACTTAATTATTACACTTTGCTCTCAGGCAATCTCCTACGCCTCTTTCATAACAACCCAGGTGTAAAATATCACAAAGAACTTTTGGTGATATAAATCCTGGGACCTAAAATGTACCAAAAGACTTCAAGATAAATAGACTTTTTATTCCAACAGCTTCACTCCTAGGAATGTTGTAAGGAAGTAATGAGAGAGACGTTCATACATGCTCAATTGCAGCACTTCTCAACATCCCAAATCTGGAACTCTCCTCGATGTCCCCAGATAAGGGACTGTTTATGTTAAATGAAGTATACCCATACCTTTAAGGATCATGTTGTAGAAGAAGATTTAGAGGCATGAAGATATTTATGATATATTACTCAGTAAAAGAACCAGGCTATCAAATAAATAAGAATGTTTTTTGTTAAAAACATATGTATTTTTAAAGAATGTGTTTGATGTAGACATAATAGTAATAGTTAATGTCTATTGAGTGCATACTATGTGTCAGGCACTGGCCAAATTGCTTAATATGTATTAACTTATTTAATCCTTTATTAAACCTTATGAGGTATCTTATTTTACAGATGAGGAAACTGAGGCACAGAAACCTTGGGTAACTTGTTCAAGGTCACTAGGCAGAACAGTGATTCAACTGGGAAAAAACTTGACTCCAAAACCTGAGCTATTACCCAAAACTAACACTGCCTGGACAGACTAAAAAGACAACCTCTGCAAGCTGAATGTGATTATATATATGTGTTTTTTATTATACATCATATACACATATGTATTATGCACACACATGTTGCGTACATAAATGTTGATTATATGAATGTGATTATACATGTACATTAAGATTACAGGTGATATTTTTCCTTGAACATTTATAAATAAGATAATACTTGTTGTAAAATAAAATTATAAAAAATAGAGAATCCTGGAACCACAAGTAGTAGTTCTCGAATTTGTGTAACGAATTTGTATGCTGAACCAACATTAATTTAGGTAGAAAAATAAGTACAACATAGTTTTGCTGTGTGGATCAATCACTATTTGGCATTCACTACTTAGCTTTGGGCCTATCAGTTCCCTGTCCCACAGAGGCCAGGACAGCAGAACCAAGCTTCTCATTTTCATTGCAGGTGCAGATCTTAATTGATCTCAGACTAATGTTGACCTAGGCTGTTTATATTTAGCAGTTGCATTCCTTTCTTGTGTTGAGAGTCCCAGAATTGCAGAATGTTGGCCCCAGAGCCATGTTTCTCAACTGGGGTGATTTTGTTCCCCAGGGAATATTTGGCAATGTCTGGAGACATTTATAGTTGTAACTACTGGGGTAGGAGTGCTGCTACTGGCATCTAGTGGATGGTGGGAGGCCAAGGCTGCTGATCTACATCCTACAGTGCTCACAACAAAGGACTACGTGGTCCCCACATGCCTTAGTGTTGACATGGAGAAGCCCTGCCCATAGGGACATCAGAGGTCATTTGTTCCCACCCCTGTTCAGGAGGTGCTAAGATGGCTCTCAGCTGTGTTGCCTTCCCCAAACTCACTACTGTCTTATTTCAGGCAGAATTTAGGAAGATATGCCTGTACACCCACATTCTGGGTTTTATGAGGAGATGTGGGTAGTGGAAAGAGCACAGGCATTGGGGTCAGACAGACCAGACAGACCTGCACTGGGAACCCAGCTTGGCCGCTTAACTAAGTTGTATGATGGCGGGAACATTATTTAACCTCCTTAAACTTCAGTTTCCTCACCCGGAAACTGGGGACAACACTATCAACTTCCCAGGAGTGTTGTGAAGATTTTATGAAATGCTGTTTGTACAATATCTGGCATAGTACCATTCTGTAGCAGGTGCTCCATAAATGTTTACTTCCTTTCCACGTTGTCCTGAGGAAGAATAGTTGCGATCAAGTTAAAGAGTCACAGTATAAATAAAACATGGAGGAGTGATCCACTGGGCACAAGTTGGATTCGTAAAAATTGATATTATACGACATCAACTTTTACACGTCTGGCTGGCTGAGGAATCAACGCCCTTTTCTCTGTTTGCCTGGAAAATGACCAGCTTCATGCGTGACTCAGTACTGGAGGGGACATCCATCGGGCAATGGGCCTACCTGCTTTCTCAAACAGCAAATTCAGCACTTACGGTAGCAACTTGTTTTTGAGTTTCCTCTGCCTCCCGCTCCCCCTCCTTCCACATCTGTGTCAGCTAACTGGCTTAGACAAAGCTGAACTTTGTGACAATAATAATAGTTACAGCCATACTCACTCACACTTATATGATTTTTTGTGTGCCAGACACTGTTCGAAATAGTTTATATGCTAACATCTTATTTTTTAAAAAGAAATGGCTTTATTGAGGTATCATTGATATACAGAAAACTACACAGATTTAAGGGGCACAATTTGATGGGGACATTACGCCAAGTGAAATAAACCGGTCATAGACAGACATACAATGCAGGATTCCACTTACATAAGGTGCCTAAAATCATCAATCTCCTAAATACTCCTTGTATTTATCCATAGAATAGCAGCTGTGAGGGGTTGGGAGGAGGGGGAAATGCGGAATTGATGGTCAATGGATATAAAGTTTCCGTGATACAAGATGAGGAAGATCTAGAGGTCTGCTGTACAACATTGTGCCAATAGTCATCTCATCTTTACATTAACCCTATGAGACAGGCTGTGGTAGGCTGAATGATGGCCCCCAAAGATGTCCACATCCTTATCCTGGAATTTGTAGAGAATGTACTATTTTACATGGCAAAAGGGACTTCGCAGGGGTGATTAGATTAAGGTCCTTGAGATGGGGAGATTACGCTGGATTATCTGGGCAGGCTCAACCTAATCACAGGGGTCCTTACAAGCATAGAACTTTTCTCTGTTGTGGTCAAAGGTATGCAAGGGTGGAAGAGGGTCAGAAAGATGCTCTGCTGCTAGCTTGGAAGATGGAGGGGGCCATGAGCCCAGGAATGCCAGCAACCTCTAGAAGCTAGAAGAGGCAAGGGAAGAGATTCTCCCCTAGAGCCTCTAGAAGGATCTAACCTTGACTACATCTTGATTTTAGCCCAGTGAGACCCAATTTTGGACTTCTGACCTCCAGAACTGTGATATATAAATTTGTGTTGTTTTAAGCCACCAATTTGTGGTAATTTATTACAATAGCAATAGGAAACCAATACAGAGGGTGATTCCCATTTTATTGACTAGAAAACTGAGGCTTGGTGAAAGGAAGAAGCTTGCCAAGGTTGGCATGGTCAGAGTGGGGAGCCCAACCCTGGCAATCAGATTCCAGAGCCTATGCTCCTAAGCACTCTGCTGTACTGCTCATGAGATAAGGTTGCCTGGCAATTGTGCCCCTATCTGCCTGTGCTGATGTAACAGAAACAGCACTTGGAGAGCTCCTGGCAGGCAGTGGCTTGAAAGGGGCATGAATACTCATTTAAGCTCCTAGGTCTTTGTCATACTCTATTTTAAAACTGCTGAGAACTTTGAACCTGCATTAAAAGATGGCTATCCTGCTACCTTTGAGCCTAAATTCCTGTTTACCTTTGCCAATGGGAATTTTTGGTCATTCCTTTAAATTTTGTAATCATATTATGGTTTACAAACACATTACTATTTACTACTTATTTGAGTTTCATGATAATCCTGTGCAGTAAGTAAAGTAGATAGCACAGAAGCTCAGACAGTTTGTTTTGCAGCCAAGGCCATGCAACTAATAAAAGGCAAAGTAGGATTTTCTTTTCATTCCAAATCTAGAACTATCTCTAGTACACCTGTTTGGTTGATATTACTAGATTTTTGTCCAAAGCCAGTATATGTACTGTTGTATTTTCATTTATATTGAATTCAAGCAACATCTCCTCCTTTTATAATATTGTTATTCAGGGAGTCTGATAATGACGCATGAGTGACTGTAGGAGCATATCTATTGCTTCCAGTTACAAACCCTTATGAAGTGAATCTCAACATCAGAAATAAGTAAAATCCAATTTCTCTTTTGGCTTTTATTTGCCATTTTGCAGTGAGTTATTTATTATCTTCAATCATTAGTCTAGGGCTCACTGTAGTTGGAATAACACTCAAACTGTCTTATACAACCGGGTCAAAATTGGTTTTGTGTATGTACAACAGGTAAATACAGAACATTGAGAAAAGAAAATTCTGTGTAAGGTATAATTTTTTTCTACTTGAATATCTACGTATATTAAAACGTCAATGCTGGAAGAGTTTAGTAGTATCATAGCTTACTAATACTCTGAAAAGTCATGGAAACACTGATTATAACTTTGTGCCTACATCAGCTAATTAATTCATATATATAAAAATTTCTACAAAGGGCTTGCAATGTGCCAGGAACTGTAATATATGTGAGGGAGAATCCAAAAATGAGTTAGACACAGTTCCCACTGTCAAGAAGCTCACAGAATTCCAGTGGCATACAGACACATAAAACATAAAGCTCAAGGCAATTGAAGTTTGAAAGGGTGTGTAAGCTATTTGCAGGTAGAAAGTAGGCTAAGGGCAATGGAGGTATAGAACAAGTAAAGATATTGAAGCAGGAGAATTTTCCGGAATTGCAAATGGAGGCTAAAAAGTTTGTGTGTATATTTGTGTGTGCGTATGTCTGTGTATGTGATATGTTGCGTGGCCATGCCAGCGTGGGTATTCTAGTAGGTAATATAAGTCACTGAAATGTTTTAAGCAGAAATAAATAAATAAATTAAAAATTTAAACGTATCACTTTAATTACTATGTGGAGGCCTACCTAAATATCTATGAGATTCATTGCTGTAGTTCAGGCGAGAGAGGCTAAGGGTCTGAACTAAGATCATGGAAGTGGCAATAACGAGAAAGGGATGGAATTAAGGAATCTCTTCGTTAAATAAAAGCAATGGGCATTTGTGAATGATTGAACAGAGGCAGTGTTGAGGGAATTGTTTTTGATTCCTTGTCATTAATTTATCTGAAATATACTCTATGTAAGGATAGCCTATTTAGTGTCCACATGGTTTAGATTTTCATTTAGTCATTCATTCAACAAGAATTTATTGAGTAGCTTCTTTAGAAAAACCAATGTTGTAAGCATGGTGGGACTATGTATATTACACATATATTATGTATTATTTGGTCCTGACCCTTAAGGAGCTTATAGTTTAGTGGAACTTATTTAAGGGTCCTGGAAATATTGTTTTATTCTGAAGTCATGTCCAAGCTGGGACAATTGGATACCCTCTCCTGGGACTTTGAAACTTGAGCAAGTGCCACAGTACAAGTGGTGGTAGTCCTGTGTGGGCTGTACCCTAGAGCCTCTGCCATCTGTAGTCCACAGGATGGACTACAGTTCCTGTCTGTCTGCCCTCTGGAGTTCAGTTGGCTCCTGTCTATTTCTAAACCTGGTTTTCTAGGTGTTTCTTGCTTTTGTGTACTCATCGAAATCCTCTGAAATCATCCCCTCTTCCTTTGTTAGTCAGAATTGGTTTCTTTGGCTTGCCTTACTTATGTGCTCATATTTTCAGTTTTCATATCTTTGTTTTTCCTGCTCTACATTTATGGAAATTTTCCAAGTTTGTTTTCTACATCAGTGACTCAGTTTTCTGTAGTACCAATTCTCCCCCTGACTGCCTCCAAAGTTCAATTCTTCTGTTTTGCTTTGTTTCTTCCAAATCCTTCTCCATTGTAATCTCATCCCTATTGTCTTTAGACTGTTCTCTCCATATGAATATCTTTTGCTCTTTTACAGGGAATTTGTCTTCCTTCATCCAGATATGATGGCCAAAATACTTTATTCCATCAAATACCAAATATCAAATATTTTCTGACTGACCACAGGAAATAATACTTTCATTCTTTGAAAATGGGGGAGTTCCTTAAATCAGTTGCATTATTAGGAAGAAAGCACAGCATCCAGAAATGCTGCTTCTAAGATTGTCTTACCATGAAACTCAAATACATTCCTTCACATTTTCCACATCAAAATATTTTGCTTTCAGGCATAAAAACGTATAGATACTGCTGGATCCGTGGCTGTCAGTTTGGGTGTTTAATCTCTCTCCCAGTTATTGTGCGGTGGAGTCTACCTCCCTAGGATTCACAAAGGCCATTTCTTCAACAAGCATGGCTCATGATAGCACTCCACTGCCCCCTGCCCTCCCACCCCCTGCCTGGCCATATTCAGACCTCACCTACATCGTAGTATAACAATGGACTAAAAAGACCCCACTCACATTGTTACAGCTGAAACTCTTCTCTCTTCTGAATCATCAGTTGACTGATGTTCCCAGGCTTTTCCCATGCTGCTCCCTACTCCTTCCCCTGAAGATGGTATGGCTCACATCCAATTACCACTTTTCTTAGCATTTCCACCATTTTCTACA
The DNA here is from genome assembly GCA_004363605.1 of Indri indri. NCBI lineage: Eukaryota > Metazoa > Chordata > Mammalia > Primates > Indriidae > Indri > Indri indri. The sequence continues at coordinate 55,008 of RJWJ010006096.1, forward strand.
GAATGGGAAATACACCCCTTTGCCTCTTTTGTTAAACAAAGAATATCTTGCCCTATTTTTTCTTGTCACTCCTTTATCATTTCAGAGGCTGAGAATAGGCTGACAGGCATTGTATAGACTTGCTTTATTTCATCTGTTTGAAGGAGACTGAGAAAGAAAAAACTTGTTATTTAGTACTCTTTTGTCACTTTAGGTTATTGCTTGCATTTCCAACTGCCTATGTTATTTTTACTTGTATCTATCAGAGGGTCCTCAGATTCAAACTGTGCAAGACTATGTTCATCCCCTCCGACTGCCTCCCTCAAACTCACCCTGAAGTCAGCTCCCTCTTCAGTCATCCCCCAGACCTGGCAATCATCCTTGTCGTTGCTTTCTCTCTCAACACCCTCGTCATCAATTCTGTTGAGTACACCATTTAAATAAATCTCAAATTTATCATATTTGTTCTGTTTATTGCTACCACCCTAACCCACACTAATGGCATCTCTATTCTGGAATTTGGCCTCCTAAGAGATGTCTGCATAGGAATCTTTTGGTGGCAAATAAAACAGCTTAAACAATAAAACACTTTTATTTGCTTATATTATTTGAAAAGTCCAGAGTTAAGGTAGATTTTAGGCAAGACTTGATTGAGAATGTCAACAATGTTAGCAAAATCCTCGTTTCTCTCCTTTTCTCATTTTTACCTTTTATTGTTTTATCTTGCTGCTGAAACTGGCTCACCTTGTGAACAATGGGGCTGCCAGGAAGTCTTATAAACCACCGTGTCCTTGGCACCTAACTTAGTGCTTGGGCTTTATTTACTGAAGAAATTGTATCACTTCCATTCCAACATCAAATAAAACCTCTCATCTGGTTTCAACAGGATCTGCCTCTATTTGTTCATTTGTTAGATGGAACAGCATCACCCACCTTGCTCTTCATTTGGAGCAAGACCTGCCACTTTAAACTGCTTAGGTGTTATCATCTCCATCCTGGCAAAAAGATATTTATAATACCTCTTGAAGATGTTATGAAATTAAATTACCTAACGTGTGTATAAATGCTTACAGCACTCACTATATTCTGACAAATATTTACTAACTTAAAATTGGAATCCTTGTTTGGAGAACTTTGCACCAGGAGTCTGTTCTAGTATTGACTTGTGTTCTGGAAAATAGCTGAGTGACCCTTGAAAAGTTATTTTTGTCATTTATCTTTATAAATATTTTTTGAACTCTCAGGAGATGTGGCATTTTCCCAGGCTATTCAGGGACAGGTAAGAGAGGGAATATAGAAGAATGAAGAGGTAACTCTACAGAGCTGCTGGTCTTATTTGCACTTCATCCCAACTTGACATTAATATACACATTTCGCATTGAAATTGTTTTCTATTATTAAACCCTGAATCTCATTATATACCAACCTCCAAGGTCTTTGTGAAAGATTTTAGTCCTTTGCTCTTGTTTTCATTTTTCAGGTTGTGCTTATGCTTGGCTGGATTTATTTTTCAGATGTGCTTTGTTAAAAAGGCCCTATCATAAAAAATAAACAATCCTTTTTGCATGAATTATTACTTCAAGAAGGTCTTTCTTAATGCATTCCTAAATATTAACTAAGGTGAATCATAGGAAAGGAGTGACTAATATAGTTGGGTACCTTATTATTCATTGTCATTTCCTCATTTTACAACTATTTTTTATTATAAAAATGCATATTCACTGTAGAAACTTTGGAAAATGCAGATAAGGGGGAAAAAAGCATTTGTAATGTTATCACCCAAAGAGACTGTTGACATTTTGAGATTTTTGTCTTATAGACAGACATACACACACACACCTCACAGACAGAAATAACATTTCATATAATCAATTTGAGATCAAAATAGTCATTCCATTTTTTGTTTTTCTCTTAACAATAAATTGTAATCACAATGGACTCTTTTATCAGTTCCTATAGTTTTACCATTGATTTTCCTGCATTTAGACCTGTCAGACACAATATTTTTTTTACCACATTTTTGCCGATGTTTTTAACACTGGTTTTGTTTTCCTGCTTCATCGCATTGGCTTTCCAGAATAATGACAACTAATGGTGATAATATTAGCTTATCATGTTCCTGACTTTAATGGAAATGTGTTTTACTATGCGTATGTTACAAGTTTTTTTGTGTGCATGTGCATGTGCGTGTGTCTGTGTTTACGTGTTACATGAAACGGGTCTTGAGAGTCCGAGATTGGTTGGGGCAGTGGAATAAGTTACTGTGAGTAAAGATTTGGGGACTGAATAAATTTAAAACAAACAAACAGTTCCAGCTTTGGGGAGTTACGAAAGGTTTAAAGATGAAGGAAACCTAAGGCTGATTCATTGCTACCCTTTCTGAGACGGTAACAGCTGGTTGAAACTTATTTCAGTGCCATTTTTGGGAGAGGCAAAGTTGAGCTGGGGTGTAGCAGGGCAATAAACCATGCAGAATCCCTTTTGCTGTCTTGGAGCAACACTCCAAAGCAGCCCCAGGATCTGTGCGGTAACTAAATCAAGCGAAAGGTTGGCAGCACAGCAGGACTTTAGCATCCAACAGAAGGTCCAGGAGGGAGGCCTGGGAGGGCTAAGCCATGTAACTGGCACAGAGGCTGGGCTAAGCGCAAAGCTTTCAAGAGAAAGCTGGCTTCTGTCAAAGCTGTATAACCAAGCATGAGGAAGAAGTGACACGTGAAGTTTCCTTGCTACAGTTGCCATTGGTTCATTGAACTGTGATGTAAAGGCACATAAAGCAGTATTCATACTTAAGATCACAGAATTTCCAACGACAACCAGGTGGGCAGTGAGGGAAAACCTGGGCCTTGGTAAACCTCTTCTAATTGAAGTGTGAGTAGGTAAAGGGAAACCAATATGGGATTCTTCAAAACTGGATGGCAACAAAAGACATTAAAAATGCAGAAGCAGCACAATACTTTTTGGTAAAGATTTTGCTATAAGATATACAAAGTATTTTGGTAGCATCTCTCCATGGAATGAACTAAGTACTTAGTGTTTCGTCAACTCCATGATAAAAGGTCAAAGACAATATAATGACACGTCATGTTAAGATGAATGAAAGATCTTTTTGAAAAGTATGCAGAAATAAAGACCTGGATTAGAGTTTAATTAAATTAAAAAACATAATTTGAGATTTAAAATCAGAATTAGAAGGACATAAAGCAAAACAGATTTTAGGAAATGAGGTCACATATGCAGAAGACAATTTTGAAATGCTTTCTTGGAATATAGAAAAGACATGTAAAAAAAAATAAAAAAAAAAAAAAAAAAAAAAAAAAAAAAAAAAAAAAAAAAAAAAAAAAAAAAAAAAAAAAAAAAAAAAAAAAAAAAAGAAAAGACATGTAAAGTAAAGATAATAGGAAAATTATAAATATGGCAGATATTAAAAATATGAATAAATGTTAGATAAAGAGATCAAGAGAAATGGAAAATAAGTTGTACTGAAAATTTTCACCCAATGGAAAACCACCTGAATCTTCAGGTCGAAAGGACTCACTATACCTAAAGTGAAAATCCTGGTAAGATGAATAAATTTTGTGGACAAAGGAAGATTCAATAGTGAGGGCCATGCCTCCTGGAGCTTCTTTCTTCATCACACATCAATAGCATTTGGATGTAGCTCTGATGGGGCTAAAAGTGTGATGTGGTCATACCAAATAGGAAAGCAGCAGGTATTGGGCTTTTGCTTGACATGACTTCTTACTAATGAGATGGGGTAACCCAAAAAATGATGGGCAGCAATATCAGGAAGAAGGATTCCCTCAGTCCTACTGAGTACAAGGAGTGGAGAATCAAATACAGAAAGGTGGTTGTGGCTTCTCAACAAAGAAGTAGTCACCAAAAGACAATTGCTGAGATTTCTCCCAGTCCCAGACCCTCTCCTCAGGTTGCAAGATTATGAAACTTTCCTTTATTTTAGAATTTAAGAGGAATTTAATGGTGTCCAGGCTTTCAGGGAAGGAACTTGGGGAGAAATTAACCAGATCATTTTGGCGGTAAATAATAGTCCAGGTTAAAGCTATCTTTATTCCAGGATTAAAAATAAAGCAAAACAGAACAGAATGGAATTTGTTTTGCATCTAATAGAAGGTCCAGGAGGGAGGCCTAGGAGGGGTAAACCATGTAACTGATACAGAAGTTATGAAATGATTCTGAAAGATAAAATAAGAAAAATAAAGCAGAGGAAAAGCATATTTTTGAGAATATTTTTCAGCAAGAAACAGGAACGCTCCTACGCTGTACTGTCAGTTAAAGAACACATGAACTTTTGAAGCAAGAGTTGATTGATGACATATTAGAAGAAGGAACTGAATTAAAAATAGAGTCATCCTTGCCGAACAAAGTAGGAAAAATGCCAAAGCAATATTAAAATGTTATTAGAGATGCTCAAATTAAAACCACAGTGAGATACCACTGCATGCTCACTAGAATGGCTATAAATACAAAAGACTGACAACATCAAGTGTTGGCAAGAATGTAGAGAAACTGGAACTTTCATGCATTACTGGTGGGGATGAAAGATGGAACAGCCATTCTGGGAAACCGTTTTATAGTTTCATAAAAATTTTAAACATATGCTGACCAGATATCATAACAATTTCACTCTTAGCTTACCTACCCAAGAAAAGACTTGTCTTCAAATGTTCATAGTAGCATTATTTATCACAGTCTAAAAGCTTCCAGAATCCAACTGTATGTTAACTTGTGGATGGATAAACAAAATATAGTATGTACGTACGATGGAATACCTACTCAGCAAGGAAAAGAAACAAGTTACTGATATGTGCCACAGCGTGAACGAACCTCAAATGCACTATGCTTTCCTGTCCCTTATCCTTATAATGTGTCTGTCTGGCAAAACCCCAACCCTGAGTTAACCCAACTATCTGTGTTTGCCTTTCCTGCACTCAGCTGGTTCTGTAAGCAAAAATCCACAATCTAATTAAATTCACGTCATATAAATTTATGGTTACCAACTTCAACTTCAACAGGTCTATACTCATCAGTTTCCCCGGCAGGTCAAACTCTAGCTCTCCACAACTGTTTCAAATGTTTGTTTTTCTCCTCAGACCTCCTCAGACTTCCTTTTTCCAATTCTTCCTCTGTTGTACTCTCAGCAAATTAAGATACAATACCTCTCACTTCACAGAGAAGCAGATGCTTTCAGATTAAGTCGTTAATGAATTTCCCTTCACCAAACTTGTTAACCTGCAATCTTTTCCTTTTATTTTTCATCCTTCTCACCTATTCGAAGACTTGCCTCTCTTTTTTAATTTGTCTACCTGTTTTATCATCTCTTCTCCCCCCATTCCTTCAGAGATCAATAATTTATATGCTCTTGACTCCGAATCTTCAACACTGCCCATTCTATTATAAACATCCCATAAATATTTAAAATGATAATGTGTTTCTCATCTTAAAAAAATCTTCTCAGTCTGACTTGCTTTTCTCCGTAGAGTCCTCTCTTTCCTCCCACTCACAGTAAAACTTCTTAAATAAATCTTTTTCAATGATTAGCTCCATTTCTTCTCTGCCCTTTCTTTCCTCAATCTATTCTAAAGTACCTCCTCTCATGCTACTGTAAGTGCACTCATTAAGTTCACCCGTGGTCTTCCTGTAACTTACTCCCACGGTCATTTTTCCATCCTTACCTTTATTTGCCGTCTCGGAAGCACTCAATGCTTCTGACCAGAGCCTCTTTCTTGAGAGCCCTTTCCGTTGGTTTCCATGGCAGCACACTCTCTTGGGCTTCTCTACTTCTCCCTGTTAATCTTTCTCAGTCTCTTTGGTAGTTCCACCCCTTTTAATCACACCTAATATTGTAATACTTCAGGAATCTTCTGTTAAGCTTGGTACTCTTTTCACTGTCTATGCTTTTCTGCATAACATGACCATCCTCACGGCTTCACTTAGCAACTATATTCCAATGATCCTCAAAAGTCTATTTCTAGCCTAGACCTTCTGCCAGGGTCCTCAACCTGTATCTGCAGCTAACCATTGGGTGTCTCCACCTGGGTGTCTCTCAAGCACCTTAAACTCAGCATGTCTATAGTGTAACCCACCATAGCCAATTCCCATGCACGAATCTGCTCCAACTTCAGTCGTCCCTTTCTTAGCAAATGATATTATCATCTCCCTAGTTTAGAAGCTAGAAACTTTAGAGTGATCCTTGATTTTCCCCTCTTCTCTCCTCTCACCCCACCAATGACCACGAACTCTATGCTGTAATTGTTGCTCAAATCTATTCACTTCTCTTAGACCCCAGTGCCATTCTCCAGTCCCTGTCACCATCATCTCTCATGTAGATTACTTAGATAGAGTATGAATTGGCTCAATACTGTCCCCTTCCATACCATTTTCCATTTTATAGCTATAGAAAGATTTTTTTTTAAATGTAAATTTATGTTACATCCCCACTTAGAAATTGTCAATGGTTTCCGACCACTTTGAAGTGCCAGATCCTTAACGTAGATTCCTGTTTTATTTGGACCTTGCTTCCCTACATTTCTGGCTTTAGTCATTCGTAGAATGCATATATATTAAGTGTCTACACATACTTATTAGGGGATGAACTACAGTGAATAGATCTCTCCTTGTATGGAACTTACATTCTAGTGGAAGTGGAGAACACCAGTTCCTCAAGGAAGCTCTTTCTAAATCATAAATTAGGTGAAACTTTGAAAGTATCCACAACTACTATCTTGGAACTAATCAAATTACAATTACTTGTTCATTGTCTTCCTTTCTTATCAGACTGCTAACTGCATGATGGCAAGAGGTTGTTCTTGCTCACTACTATATTTTATAGCACTTAGCATGGTATTTTGTATATGGTAAAGTCATAGTAAATATTTATAGAGTGACTAGCTGGAATAAATGCCCATGTTAACCATGATTATTTTTAGTGGTAGAAGTACAGCTGATTTTTTTTTGTACTTTTTTTGGTATTTTGTAAAATTTCTTTAATTAACATAATTAATATTCTATATGAAGAAAAACAAAACCATAATTTAAAAATCAATGGCTCTAAGTCCAAGTGAATTTTGCTTACATAATCTTTACGGGGAAAGGACATTTCTTTGAATTATTTTGTTTTTATTCACACTAAAAAAACACAAATTAAATAATTTGCCTATAATTGAGAAACAAATTTTTGATGGGTTATTAGGTGACTGAATCAGATACAAAAATTCAGTTATCCTTCTACAATTAAATGACAGAAACTTAAACTTCTAAAGAGGCTGTGAAGTTATGCTAATTGGCTTTTTAACAATTTGTTGTTCATTAAATATTTAGCAAGGCTGGTGAATAGGGTGATGGTATCATATGAGTGGTTTCCACACTTTTCTGCATAAAGTTGAAGCGTTCAAGGTGATCCTGTATGGCAATGATCCCCCAAAGAATGAAGGCTATAAATATGCATAACATAAAGGACTTGTCACTTAAGAACCACAGAAGACACACAGGAAATGCACTGTGGTACAACTGTTTTGTGTATTAATATCATCATTATTTACAAGTGAATTAGTTTTTAATTTCAGTATAAAATTCCATTACCAAGTATCCGCAAGTTCTAAAAAAAGATTTATTCATTTGCCTGCTCTGTTTGTTTTTATACGGTATTTAATCTCTGACTTTTCTTAATGATTGTTGACACTGCTGAAAACTGGATCACTTAATCAGTGGATGGCATAAAATGGAAAAATCGCTCTCCATACTGCATTTAATTTTGCAATTATACAACTCTGCAGGCTCTTTTAGGGCAAATGAAAAAGCCAAAGGGAGGAGAATTATCAAGCATATATTATAAATATGAAAGAAGTCCTTCAACTTACTTCAATGTGTAGCACTCTTTAGATTGCTCTTTGCATAAGCTGTGCTGAGCCCTCTGCTTCCACCATATTGTTAACAATATATTTTACTATATAATCTTTGGTTTTAGTGTTCTTTTGAATCCTCTTTTATTATAGAAGTAATAGAATAGAATCTCATCATAAATTATATATATTTACATATACGCTCGCATAGACATACATTTGTAAAAATCAGCATCACTGTTTTATCACAATGCCATATTTTGGTACATTAGACTCTTCTTATAGTGTAGCATCAAGAAAAAGTATGGTGCTAAAAGAGCTGTTTTCTTATCCCAAATGTGCCATTTATCAGTCATGATTTGATACATCAAACTGCCTTTCATTTTAGATCCCAGGAAGGGGATTTGATCATTATCTAAATGTACGTTGAACAAAGTCAAGGAAATAATAATAAAAAAAAAACCTGTTTGTTGATAAACACAATGTCTGGGCAGACTGCTTCTCATTTGATGATGAAAACAACAACAATGACAACAACAGCACTAACCTCAGCAACATCTGCCACAACAAAGCGAGGCCAATGGAAAAATCACACCAGGACCAGGGAAAGGAAATAACCTGACTCGGAGGCTGAGGCTAAAAATTATATGTGTATATGCGTATATGTTATAAAACATATTTTATAAAAAATATTTATAAAAAATTTTAAAATTTTTATAATTTTAAAAATTTATAAAAATGTATATTATAAAATACATATATATATTTTAGAAAACTTTGTTGGTAAGAGGTATAGCTCTTTTGAAAAAGAAAAGAATAATATAAGGAAAGAATAGATAGAGAAAAGGAAACAGAAATCATAGAGACATAAAAGCAGAAAAGTTTCCTGAAAGGAGTCTATAAAAAATGAAAAGGAGAATTAAAAATTAAAAAGAGAACCACACCTAGATAGTTACTACAGATGAAGAGAAAACAAATCTCAATGCATATAATGTTTACCTTCAAAGGAATAAAAATTTTGCTGGCTCAGAATTCTCCTTAGGAAGGATAAAAATGCTGAAGAACAATGGGGTACTGATTTCAAATCCATGAGGAAACTTTTCAGACCTTACCAATTTAATGACTATTTAAATTAAATTTCATGTGTAAAGCTAAGAGAAATACATTTCATATATGCAAGGCATGGAGAAGTACTTAAAATTATTGGGCATTTTATTCCAGTGTTCCAAGAATAAGCAAAACATAGTATAAAAGAACTTGTGGGTTTTTTTTGGAAACCAGTCAAACATAGAATTGGGCCAAATATTTATAGCAAATTGAATTTTTAAATCAAGTGCAAATTTCAAAATTTTTTTCTTGAATGAGATATATGTAATCTTGCAATTTAATTAGCGATAATTTTGACCTAAGATGTCATGTAAGGTTGATTATATGCAGTGAAAGGTGTTCCATGTGTTTTTACAACACACACACACTGTTCCTGTGTACTCAACTGCTGAACGCAGACATGTTAGACAGCCAGCACACATGCGCCAGGTGCCCCAT